>SNQJ01S0300465.1:0-10366 GCA_010110895.2 Picea sitchensis
TTTTAAAAACATTCCTTTATATTTCTGATGCCTGACATTATTCTTTGAGCCTTAAGTTTAATATCAGGAACAACACTTTCAAAAAGGGAAGAAGGCATCACTACAATAAAATACATAATGCATGGATACCAACACTTTTCCAAAGAATAATTAATTCACCAAATGCCAAGTGAACCTAATACAAACTCCAGATTTAATAAAATACAATGTAGATATAAAATTCAAAAATTATATAGGGTTGATGTGTGATTGAATCAATATTGTTTAGTGTTTGAAGTATAGTCTTGATTATATTATCCATTATACATCACAAGTTGTGAAGTGTATGCTCAATCGAATTTTGGTGTGACCCAACTTGAGAGAATTGTGCGTACGATTATAGTCACAATGTAAACTATAGTTGGAGTCCTATATTTATGACTCAGATTGTGGAAATCCTTTAGTTTGTAATCTAGACTCATAATCAATATCGACAAGATCTTATTTAGTGTCTTATGAGTGCCAATGATATTAATAATGATAACGTAGTTCTGATTCAAACTTTTGGTAGTATGATTGTGAATCGGCTAGGTATGAGTTATAGATTTCATTTAAGAATGAAAAAACAAGTAAATTAACCCATGAGTAACGAATTATATTCATTTTGAGTAGTTATAAATAAGAATATCACTTATTTAGACCGATTTGAATCTAAGTGACATACTCATTGGAAGCATATGTTAATTGGTCAAACAAACAAGGAAGAAATTATTTTATATAATTGGATAATGTTGGAGTTAACTTAAGATCATGTTTAAGAGGAAGTTATAGATTCCATATATTTTATTATAGTATGTGTATATCCTATTAAAAATTATCTAGATATTATTGAAATTCACCATATTAGACAAGTGTTGAGAAAATTTAGATTGAATTTGAATAAAAAAAATTATACTTTTCAAATGGATAAATGTTTTGAATACATGATATTATTTAAAAAATCATAATATATATGTAGTATAATGAGTATGTCAATTGGGTTCGCTTAGGTGGTTGGGAGGTACAACGACTTCTAACCTCCCCACCCAAGTTCAATTCCCCTAAGTGACATGTTGAGATCATATTGAGTATATTGTTGTAATGGCCTTAAGACTTGTATTTTATCCAAATTTATGAGTGGAACGAAATGAAACACATATCTATAAAATTAATACAGATACATAGAGAACAATAACAGAGATAAAGTGGAACTTAACTTCTATTCAATAAATAAATCTGTTGAAACTGTAAAATGCATAATGAAAACAATCTTGTTGGAATGGTGGTAGCTAATCTTTGAGAAGAGATGTGGCATCTACACGCATTCGTCTTAGCACATTAAAATGAGGCCTCTGGGCCTTTTTAGCATCAATAAGAAAACATAAAACCCTAGACATCCAAAAATGTAACCCTAGGAGATGAAGCACCAAAATTCATGTGGGCCTCGATGGGGTAAGTTGGTAGATCAACTTCTTGGGGTCGTAACTTTTGCATACGATCTATGTTTTAAGCACACAATAGCCCGTTAGAAAGGTATATCCAAGGAATACACATTATGTTGTCACACTCTTAATTTGTATGCAATGTGACTGTGGCGGGCCCCAAAAATGTTGCTTAGGGCCTCAAAATGACCTCAGAAGTTTAGGATCCGAAAAGCTAGAAAAAACTGTGAAGATGAAAACTGTAACTGTCAAGATGAAATTTGTATGTGAGCTATCTAGAAGAGGTGGGTGGCCATCGATATCAACCTATATCAATCCTCCCTCCTTAGGAAGCAATGGTCTCCATTACATTGAGTTCCCCCATTAGATGAGAATTTTTTTTTTGAATTTGTCCCTGGGTGAGCCATTTCCCTCGATGTTGGAGCTGCCCCACTTTGAAAACCCGATAAATATGAAGATTTTGTTGGTGGGTACCCTTAACCTATGTGTCCACGATATGATCAATGGATGCATGTTCCATGCATTCAGGGTTGAGATCTATCGGTGTCAACTATTATGTTATTTCTAAGGTGTTCAATAAGGGTGTAAAGTATGGTCGAAGGAGGTCCACATTAAATACCGGGTGCAAGCCAAGGAAGGGGGGAGTGTTGAGCTCAAAATAATTTTCACCCATAGCCTTGGTGATGGTGTAAGGTCCATATCAGAGTGGATGAATCTTCTAATGGGGTCCTGTAAGGCATTCTTTCTGCAAGTGCAACCAATCTTTATCTCCTACCTAAAACTTGTGTGGAACCTGATGTTGATCATGGTGCTGCTTGTACTTGGCATTGGAATTCTGCAAAATTTCTTGAACCTATTGGTGGATGTGATGGATTTGTTCAATGAATTGGGTAGCTTTGTCAGCTTTAGTTTACACATGGGATGATTCTGCATGTGTGGATGCAAGGGGTAGTGCAACATCCATGGGACCCAATGGTTGAAATCCCAACCCCACTTGAAAGGGGATATGGTTGGTTGAGTTATGTATGGCTCTATTGTAAGTATGTTGAACATAAGGAAGACTCTCGTCCCATGTGCACGGATGCTTGGAATTATACATGCACAAGATATGCACGATCATCATGTTGACGACCTCAGTTTGGCCATTCATTTGGGGGTGGACGATCGTGGATTTGGTGAGCTTGGTGTCTAGTCATGACCAAAGGATCGACCAGAATGTGTTGAGGAACCAATTGTCCTGATTTGGTGATAGTTTGTGGTATCCAAAAATGTACCCACACTTTTTTGAAGAAGAGCTTTGCAATGGCCTCTGCTATGATGCTCTTCTTGTACGCCACCAAAATTTCCATCTTGAAAAATCAATTAACAACCACGAAAACACAGTCATTTCCCCGCTTGGTTGAAGGAAGGCCCAACATGTAGTACATCGAGATGGATTCCCATGGCTTGTCTAGAGTAGGCATAGGGTTGTACATGCTTTGTTTCTTAATGGTCCATTTGGAAATGGAACAATTCGTGCAGGACATGATACACTTGTTGAAATCCTGTCAAAGTTTTAGCCAATAAAAATGTTGTTGCAACACTGCTACTGTCTTTTCTATGTCAAAGTGTCCTGCCACCCAACTATAGTGAGCTTCCCAAACCAACTTCACTCGCTCACTTGATGGAACAAAGAGATGTCTCAGATGGCACAAAAACCTATCCTACAGATGAAAATCCGTGACATATGTGTTTGTTCCCAACATATGGCAGGTAGTGGAGAAGTCACGATCTCTCTCGTAGAAGTGGGGCCATCTGGAGGTCTCATGTCCACAAGAGTGTAGAACCATGGTTAGTGTTGCAACTAGAGGTATACTGAGGAATTAATCAACACAGTTGGTGATCCTTGTCTTATACTTTATGTTGAGATGGAATTGCTACGAGTATGTGGACCACTTGTGATGGTGGTCATTCTGCAATTTTCCTTGTGTTTGCATGAACTGCAAAGGCTTATGATCAGTGTGGATGATTGTATCCTTCTCGAGAATGTAATTCCTCCACTAATGACATGATTTTACAATGGAATACATTTATTTTTCATAAGTGGCATACTTACGGACAATATCTAATAGCGTCTCACTATGATAGGCCACATGATGTCCATGTTGAGTGAGAATTGTGCCCACAACATAGTCTGAAGAATTTGTATCAATATCAAAAGGATTTTGCAGGTCAGGTAATGAGAGCACTGGGGCTGAGCACAAGTGTTTCTTCAAATCATCGAATTATTTTTGTTGTGACTGGCCCCACATAAATTTTTCCTTTCCACCACCCCTGGTCACTTGGCTAAGAGCCCATGCAATGTGGGAGAATACCAACACAAACCTGCGATAGAAATTGGCAAGGCCTAAGAAGCTCTGAAGCTTGGTGATTGTGCTTGGGGCTGGCCAGTCATGAATGACATGGATCTTGGCTAGATCGACATACAACCCATGCTCATCAACAATGTAGCTTAGGTATTGGACCTCGTTCATGCCGAAGGAGAGTTTTTTCGAAATTTTCATATATCTTGTGTTATCACAGAGTGTGCAGAACTTGATGAATATGTTGCAAGTGTTCCTCCCAATTCTTTTTGAAGATGAGGATGTCGTCCAAATCCACCACCACAAAATAATTGGTGAAAGGCTTCAAGATATCATCCATCGTCCTCATGAAATATCTTGGGGTATTTTTCAAGCCAAAGGGCATGACCAACCATTCAAAAATACCTTATTTGTACTTGAAGGAAGTATTCCATACATTGGTCTACTCTATTGGGACCTGGTGGTATCCAGACTTCAGATCAATATTACTGAAGTATTTTCCCCCCTTGAGTTGTTCAAGTAGATCATAAATTCATGGAATTGGGTACCAGTTCGTAACTGTGATTTTATTTAGGGCCCGATAATCAATGTAGAGTCACGAGGTCTTGTCTTTCTTCTGCAAAAGAACAATTGGGCTTCCATAAGTTGATGATATTAGGTGGATGTTCCCCTTTTCAAGAAGCTCTTGGATATGCCACTTGATTTCATCATTTTATTAGAGAGAACAGTGACAGACTGGCCCATTGGGTAGCGGTGCGTCGGGGGTCAAGTCGATTGAGTGCCTGACCTCATAGTGCAGAGGTGCCCTTGTGGGCTAGGATAAGATTTATTTTTATTCTTCCATGACTTTATCCACTTTCTTCTTCTATGTTGAGAGACCTGTCATGGAAGACATGGATTTGTCTACAACCTTCTGCTCACTTTGAGCACGAATCATGAAGAATACAAACTTCACAGTCTGAGAGATGACCTTCCTACATTGCTTGGCAAAGATTAAGGAAATGGTAGTAGATGGGACTACCTCAGGGATCCTGTATAATTTCTTGTCCAAAGTAATAATAACACTATGAGGCCTAGACTCATATACAACATGATGTTTCCATAAACAAGGTAGGCCCAAAAGAACATCATAAACTTCAAGGGGGCGACATCACACAATACCTCATCTTTGAAGGTGTTGATGTCATAGGCCAGGAGCCACTGTTGACTGACCTGGAGATCGCTCCCTTGGAAAAGCCATCCGATGGTGTATGGATGCGGGTGTGGTGTTGCTGGAAGAGCCAATTGCTTGAATACCTCTATAGATATGAGGTTATTTTGTATGTCACTATCAACGATGAAGTACAATGGACTACCCTTCACCAACATTTTTGAATGAAATAGGCACTCACCTTCCTCTGGTTCATTAAGTTCACCGAGATGGACCTTGGTGGAAGTCGCAACAATGACATTAGGTTCTGCATCAATGATTTGTCTCCCTTTTTCTGGTTTTGACTTAGATTCAGAGCTCGCATTTGATTCAGAGGCTTTCACCTCGGTCACCAATGACTTCTTTGAGTGGCATTCAACAATGTTATACCACGGGCTCTTATGAAACTCGCACCATTTCCCAGTGTATTTATTTGTCTTCCCATTGTCCTTATTTGTTTGTGGTTTGGAATGGTTTTCCTAAGGTTTTCCATCCTTTCTTTTCCCTTTTTTCTACGAGTTGGGGCTGCCTTTTCCCTACTTCTACTATGAGGGGTTTGTAGACCCAAACTTCTTCATCTTTTGTTTAAGTTTTTGCTCGATTTTGACAACATATCTATAGTTCGCGCCCAAGGAAGAGATGTCCAGAAACTCCATTTATGTCTGGATGTATCTATGCATACCGCCACAATACTAGAGCACCAGATGTTGTTCAGAGTCTTTAATACCCATCTTAGTGTGAAAGGTATCGAAGACATTGGCGAACTCTAGCACTGTGTGGTCCCTTTCTTGTTGCAGTGTGGTCCATCTTGTATATAAGTCATCATAACTTCCAACATGGTAATATTGTTCCTTAATAGCATCCCTGAAAGAACCCCAAGTGGGTGAGACTACAAATAATTTATATCCCTCTATTTCCTTTTTCTCAGAGAAAGTCTGTAATGATCCCCCCCCGACCAACCTGAGGCCGAGGTATGCCACTCCACAACAACCACTCATGCTCTGACACCAGTCGGTAACATTCCCATCCATCAAGAAAGAACATGCTACTCTAGGGAACATCTTTTGTTCCCATACTGCGGAACATACAATAGCATACCCAATAGTCAACTAAGTAATGCCACCTAAATTTACTCTTTAGACTGCATGCAACTAAAACATATACATACAACATGCTCATGGAAGATTTACATCTAACATAACAAACAATTACTTTCTGTAACATACGAATTTTATATTAAAATAATAGTAATTACCGATATGCATCATTTACAGGAAATTGCCCATAAGCACACAAGAAATCACAGTCACATATATGATAAAATCGTAACATGGGCATGTAAATAACAAACAACATATCCATATTTCATACAATTCGTACTTGTCTTAGAAAGACTGTCACCAACTGCTTGCAGACTATCCACGAACCTCCCAGCCATAGATTTCACTATTCATCACTCTCAACAATGAATCACCCTTGAGTTGGGATTGAACTCCACCTAGGGTAAAGGGATTCCTATCCAGGCTAAGGCTCATGGACAACAGGAAAGACTCCGTCTCAGGTGCTCACTCAACTAACAACCTACAACCTCTTATTTCCCACATGCTTGTCCCACCCAAGGAAGTGTGCCCCTTCTCTTCTCAACAGTCCCTCGGCTACCCCACTTCCCTTCCAGAGCTTCAACAACAGGCCGAATCGGAAGTCTCAGAGCGTTGTAGCTACAGTTTATCACCTACAGTTACAATACATGGACAACAGGAAAGGCTCTGTCTCAGGTACTCACTCAACTAACAACCTACAACCTCTCATTCCCCACATGCCTATCCCACCTAAGGAAGTGTGCCCATTCTCTGCTCAACAGTCCCTCGGCTGCCCCACTTCCCTTCCAGGGCTTCAGCAACAGGCCAAACCGGAAGTCTCAGAGAGCTGTAGCTGCAGTTAGCACCTACAGAAATCAATCTCGAGCAATTCTCTTTCTCAGAGAACTACTCACGGGTCTGACAACTCGCTTCTTCAATCCCACTCCAAGCTTACTAGGTACACCAACCAAAAGGGATGGGGAAACAGGTTTCAGAAAGGTGGAATGGTTGTCTCAAGGATAACATAATGTATGAGTGAAATGGTCATGGAGTCATTGACTGGATAAATGAGTGTGTTTTAGGATCACTGTGAACTCTTTGTCAAAAACGAAGATTAGCCTGATGGTTTTCCATTCCCCCCTTATGTTCATAAGCTATCCCTTTTGTGAGAGAGAAGTACCCTGAGCTAAGTTTCCCCACAATATGAATGCATGTCCCCAACTTGACACTTGCCATATTGAAAGTTACTTTTGTCCACTTGTCCCCAACTTTAGAACTTAGGATAAAATTATCCATACTTTATGTTTTGGGAAATATTAATATAATATTCCCTTGACTTTTGGCCCTCCCTTTCCCTAACTGGTGAAGTTCGGTCCCCCATCTCTTTTATCGTGGTCGGTTTGTGTGTAGTGATGTATTTTATATTAATCATGAGTCATGTACAAAGTAGGTGGATTGGCCCTTGACATCTAGGCATTCCGGCCTAATACCAAAACATAAGCATTCTGGCTTATAATACTGGCTCAACAGCCTATAATGCATATTATATACACAAAGGTTCGGTGACCTTAATATTGCGCGCACTTACTTATTGTGCATTGTATCCTCTGTCAATAAGGTTGCACGCACCTTAGTTAATGCACACGGTATTCAGAAATGTGCAGATTACATCCCTTTACTGCGCAGTATATGCGTGCACCATGCCATGAAAGGTGTATTACAAAATGATGTCTAAACAACTCAGTAGCTTAAATATACTTGGATTATATTTACATTTGGGTTCGGTCGAGGGATATTACAATCCCCTCCCCTTATTTATGCACTATCCTCAGTGCATCATGTACCCATATACAACAAAATTCTCAAAATTCTTCAAAAAGATGTAGGTATTTTGCCCACATTGCATCCTCATGCTCTCAAGTAACGTCTTCAAGTCCGTACCAGGTCCATTGGTCCTTTACAAGCCCTATGGCGTGATTCCAAAGTTGTTTGATTTTTCGATCTAGGATGTGCACCGGATGCACTTGGAAAGGGCCTTCTTGCTTCACCTGAATAACATTCCAATCAATAACATGATTAAAATCGAGTATATATTTCTTTAGCAATGATACATGGAAGACATTATGAACATACATAGATGTAGGTAATGCAATCATATAATCAACTGGACCAATCCTTTATAGGATATCAAATGGTCCACAAAATCTGGCTGCTAACTTGGCGCAACTTCCCAGCTTTAGGGAGCTTCTGTTAGCTTTCACTTTCAGGAAAAAATGATCACCCACTTTGAATTCTCTGTGGATTCAGTTTTTATCCACACAACTTTTCTGTCTGTCTTGGGCAGTTTTTAAATTCTGCTTAATTTTTAACATATGGTCCTCCATCTCCTTGAGCAACTCTGGCCCAACTACTATTCTATCAGCGGGGTTATCCCAACTTACTGTAGTATTGCACCTTCTGCCGTAAAGTGCTTCAAATGGGCTCATTTTCAATGATGCCCGATACCCATTATTATAAGAGAATTCTACCAAATGTAGGTAGTCTTCCCATTTTGATGGTTTATCCATCACTTACATTCTCAACATATCTTCTATCACTCTATTTGCCCTCTCCATCTGTCCATCAGTCTCAGGATGGTAAGCTGTACTAAAGTTCAGATACATTCTTAATCCTTTCTAGAAATTCGAGGTGAATTTCGGGTCTCTGTCAAATACAATCATTTTAGGAATTCCATGTAATCATGCCACTTCCTTCATGAAAATATCAGCAACATCTGCTGCCTTGTGAGTAGTTTTTAGTGGAATAAAATGGGCATCTTTTGTAAGCTTGTACACCACTACCATAATCAAATCATGTATCTTACCTATTCTAGGAAATCCCGTAATAAAATCCATTTTCACCACTTCCCACTTCCATTTAGGAATGGGCAAAGGTTGCAACAATCCTGTTGGGTGCCTATGCTCTGTTTTAACTTTCTGGCATTCCATACACCTAGCGATGTATTCTACAATTTATCTCTTCATACCTGGCCAAAAGTATTGGCTCTTGATCGCTGTTACGGTTTTCTGATATCCAAGGTGCCCTGCATAAGGAGCATTATGCATCTCATGCAAAATTATACGTTTCAAGTCCTGGACATTTGGTACAAAAAATTTGTTCTTGTGCAATAGTATTCCATCTACTCCCAACTTATAAATATCCATCTTTTGTGGTGTCTTATCTTGCTGTAGTTTTTCTATCAATTCTCTGTACTGCAGATCTGTATTTGCAGCCTCCATAATTTTTCTTTTAACATTAGCCTGGTACATGTTGATGGTTGTAGCATGAAGCTCATGCACTCTCCTGCTGAGTGCATCAACCACTTTATTTTCTTTCCCTTTGATATGCTTTATATCAAATTTATATTCGCTTAGAAATTCTAACCATCTGCTTTGCCTAACATTTAGATTTGGATGATCAAATAAATATTTCAAACCATTGTGGTCTGTTCTTAACTCAAACCTTTTTCCCATGAGATAGTGTCTCCATTTCCTCAGGGCATCCACTATGGCTGCCAAATCCAAATCATGAGTGGCATAGTTTCTTTCATGCTCTTTCAACTTCCTTGATTCATAACATATCACAAATCCATTTTGACTGAGGACTCCACCCAGTCCTTTGTTACATGCATCTGTGCATACAATGAAATCTTCATTTGGGTCTGCAATCCTTAGTATTGGAGCACTTGTCAATAATTGTTTCAAATGTTGGAAACTCCTTTCACAGTTCGATGTCCACTGAAACTTCATACCTTTTCTTTGCAAGGAAGTGATTGGGTGTGCTATCTTCAAGAATCCTCCAATGAATCTCCTGTAGTAGCCTGCAAGGCCCATGAAAGATCCGACTTCTGTCACATTCTTTGTTGATGATCATTCTCTAATGGATTCTACCTTCTCAGGGTCCACTGCTATCCCATCTTTTTAGATGATATGCCCCAAATAATGAATTTGTTTCTGACAAAATGAGCACTTGCTCAATTTGGCATACAACCGATGTTCCCTTAATACTTGCAACACCATCCTCAAATGATTTTCATGCTCTTCCTCTGACTTGGAATATATAATAATTTCATCCAAAAAGACAATGAAAAACTTGTCCAAATACTCTCGGAAAACACCATTCATTAAGCACATGAAAACAGCTAGTGCATTTGACAATCCAAATGGTACCACTGTGAACTCATAATGACCATACCTTGTCCTAAAGGCGGTCTTGTTGATATCCTCCTCTTTAATTCTTACCTGATGGTATCCTGAT
>SNQJ01S0300466.1:0-10366 GCA_010110895.2 Picea sitchensis
TTTTCTCTTGCGAAAGATGCTTCCTTCAGCTTGGCTCTGATACCATGTTAATGTTTAAGCCATTATTATAGATGTTTGCATTTCATTAGATAACAATAACATAATCCAAGATCACTGAGAAATACACAATCACAAGAGACACATCATTTATCCTGGGAAACCCTCTAGGGGAAGAAAACCCAGCAAAACTTCCTTAATATAAATAGCCAATACAATGCCAAGAGATCTCTTAAACAAATATAGAAAGTCCTCTCCCAGATATGTGCCTCTCTCTCTCCTTCTTCTCCGGTAGAATATCTGAACTTGTCTCTCAAAATGAGCAAGTGAGTTGTGTCTAAGTGAGGCACTAGCCTCCTTTATTTATACAAGTCCGGCACGTGTGAAGTTTCTCTTCATTGGCAGGGCCGACTTCTCAAACTGGGTGGGTAAACCCACCTTTATTATATTTCTAGGCTTCTTTAATATCTGTTGAGGCCGACTTCTTATTCTGCCTATTACAATTGTCTTTTGACCAATCTGCAAAAGGGGATTTGTTCCTATTACAATAGCTGACATGATCAATCCACAATGGGGATTGATCCTATGAATAATATATCAATAATAATAAGAATACTCTTTGCAGCTACATTATTTCAACAATGTTCATGCTAGTACATCTTAGATATGATGCGGTTGAGCCGCATCATGCTAAATATGGTCATGACCATACAGCTTAGAGATGATGCAAAGGGCTCATGTCATGCTAGATATGATAATGATAGTAAAGCTTAGAGATGATCATATAGCTTAGAGATGACACAATGAGGCATCGATCCACATCATGCGAGTACAACTTAGATATGGCATACAACTTATATATGATGCATTGGCATCATGCTAGATCATGCTAGTACGACTTAGAGATGATGTAGATGATACTCCAGATCACGCCGATACAACTTAGATATGATGCATTTGCATCATGCTAGTATGAATTAGAGGTGATGCAGCTGATGACATTGTTGATGCAAGATGATATCAGATGATATGATTTGATTGATGTGTAGATTGTATGTCTCTGGACAGTAGTTGTATGCTACTATGGTGGATGTGCTCCACTGGTAGTGACCGCGTGTCACTGGTTAGTAGTTGTGTGCTACTAGGAGTGCTTGTGCACCACTGGGCAGTAGTTGTGTACTACTATGGATAGACACAGTTGTGTTCTATTGTATGGCATTGTTCTGATTTCCATGGAGACTGCTACTAGTGTTGGAGATGATTTCCATCTAGATGGATAGTGATGATGTTGCTCATGGTTTGAACTCATGAGATAGTTTTTGTGGCTATGATGATGCTACCAGCATAATGGTTTTTTTGTGCTCAATACCATTACTGTTAATACCTCCCTAGCTAAGAGGGAGTGTTGATGTTACAGTAGTTGCGGGAGGTATTAACCTCCACGTGTAACCTTGACAAGATTAGAACATTCCGGGAAGCTAGAAAAACCCTAATGGATGAATAAGAAACCTAGAAGACAAGTCGACTCAAGAGAATATTTAATATTAAAGTATTATCCTCCAGGAAGAGAAGTCGTCCTAGTTAGTTGACTTGGAGCACTATAAGTAGAGGGGGCTTGAGCTCATTTGGACTCACTCTCACTCACAACCTCATAAGGACTAGTGATGTGCATAACTGGAGGAGAGTTGCAGTAGTTGCAATAGTGACTTGGTATTTGGTTTATGGTTTGGTTTCTTTGCTTGGTGCGCTAGCTTTGGAGAGAGGTACGCTACCTTGGTTGGCTATTGGTTCTAGTGATTTCTTTCAGAATTATTCTATCTATCAAGGTTAAAGTGCTCGGGTGTGGCCTTGTGCCTATGGTTGGGTGACAATATAGTGAAATTGTATATGGTGAAAACGAGCACACCTATTATTTTAACATGGCGTACTCCAAAAACACTAATTACACCATTCATGCATTATAAGGTGGAATTAATGTGTAAAGTGTAATGTATTCCAATGAATGTAATGTGGCCATAATCATGGAATAGACCCACTTGGTAGTTGGTGGATAATAAATAGGTCCACTAGGTAGTTAGAAGGAATAATATAATACTGAAAGGTGTTGGCATAAGCCCCAAGGAATGCTCACGAGAAAGTATATGTACACAAGTATCATTTTATTAGAAATGTTGAGTATTGTGTTGTAGGAAGCATGACTTCTAGAGTGTTTCCTTACATAAGGAGTATATCATGATGTTACCCTACCTAAAGGGTTTTATCTATATTCTTGTGTTGTTTATTGTATGGATGCATTTCAATATTCTCAAGTTAAGGGTTTCTATCTTTTATCTATTGAGGTTTACTACAAGTGGTTTCTCATGAGTATTCTTTGGGGTCTATGTCGACTTCCCCTCAATATTATATTGTTCCCTCTAACTACCTAGTGGGCCTATTTATTACCCACCAACTACCAAGTGGGCCTACTCCATGATTATGGCTACATTACATTTAGTATGCCTCTTGGGTACCTCCCTAGGTACATTACCTAAAGAGACAATTAATTTAAACTATGAACAAATACAATTATATGCAATGACTATCCAAATTCATTTTTTATGATATGCACATATATATTCAAACATACCTATAATACATTCGAGAATGAATTGAGATATATTAATTTGCCCAATTACTCATTATCATCAATTGACTCATAATAGAAATAAATAACATAGATGAACAACAACAAAAAGTACTCGTATTTTCTGTAATTTTCCACCAATTTGTTGCAAACTAAGAACTTTCCACCCAACCATAGGCACTCTATCACATAGACCACCTCCAAGTCGGGTCTATGAATCTACAAGGGAAAAATTAATACTAGTTGGATTTCAACTCTCACTCTCATGGAGGTCAACCGATAAATTTAAATAGGGAATTAAGACTACAAAATTTACCCTAGCACAAAAATCCTATTTCAACCAACAAACTTTTCCTTTTTAAAATCGGCAACACAAGGAATGGGATCCCCTTATCTTCCATGCAGTCCCTTGAGATATCGTCCTTCCCTATAGTGCGCCAGTGCAAACTAGTCGAGAATACCGACAGCTAAGAATCAAGGATTTCCTGCTATGAACAATGGCTTATCTTTTCCTCATCATTCACCAATTTTTTTGGTCATAGCTTCCACGTGTTTATGGAAACGTTTCTGAAACCACTTAGAAGTAAAGGTGGCATGAGAGCAGTGGAGAATAAACTTGGAGAATAATGAGCAAGGAAAAATCTTACATGCCTAGAATCATAGATAATGTATTGCATGTTAAGAAGATACCACATGCCTTCATAAGAAGTCCATGCATATTTTTCTTGGGATAACTAATCTCAAGGCTTGGTAAATAATTAATGAGCATAGAGAAAGGTGGAGAACATAGATTAAAGGGGGGGAAACATTACAATATTAGTGTTTCCTCTTAGCCCCCTAAGTGCCCTTTCTTCCCTTCTCATGGACTTGTAGCCCCCTTTCATTTCCTTCTTTGCTTGTAGCATCTAGTGGTATTTATATTGTATTTTCAATGTACATAATTACAAAGCCAAAATACACTATGTGAACGGTTACCTACCTGGTGAATCATGAATGTTCATTGTCATACTTCTACATGTGCTACATATGCCTAGGTTTATAGCCATTTCATCATTACATGTGCATTCATAATTTAGGGGTCAAAACTGGGGTGTTACACAAGATGATTGGAATTTCTCTATAAGTTTCAATTTGAAATCAAGCATAGAAAAGGGAAGGAAAACAAGGTTGCTGGCAAAAGTTAGTATTTGCAAATCCGATATGAAGAAAAGAGTGATAGAGTCCCATGTTGAAGACAAGCATTATATCCAAGTGTGAGATGGAATGCTTCGAGAGAAAGTAGAGAACAAGTACAATGGTTGTCAACTAAGCAATTATGGACTTCTTATTTACAAAAATATGATGCATATTCCCAACACTTCTAAGTTGAGAATAATTATCATGGATGAATCCATAAGAGACCATATTTTGGCCATCCAAGCTTCCAAAAAACGATTGTTACTTCCAAAAAATAATTGTTACAGCAAGGAAGCTATATTTTTTGCCATGTTGAAAAGGGATGTTTCCAAATACATTGTTAGATGTGTGGAATGTCTGGGGTCAAGGATGAGCATCAACACCCAACGGGTTTGTTGCAACCCTTGATACTTGCAAAACGGAAATGGGAAGTAATAATAAAGGATCTCATTACTAGATTACCAAGAATAACAAAGCAACACAATTCCATCATGGTTGTAGTTGATGGAAACTCATTTTATTCCTATGAATTTTGTTCATAAGGCAACAAACATTGCAAAATATTCATGAGAGAAATTTCCATTTTGCACAGAGTGCCCGTGACAATTATTTCAGAAATGGATATAAAATTTACTTCCAATTTTTGGAAGGTTCTTTTTTAAAACTTGGGCAACAAGTCGAATTTCAAACTACTTAACCATCTGCAAATAGATGGGAAGACCGAGAGAGTGATTCAAGTAATTGAAGACATGCATACATGAATATGATAGATAAACCATCTGAGTGGGAAGATTATTTACCCGCCATGGAGTTTGGTTATAACAATGTGCATCATGTGTCATTAAAAATGAGTTTGTGTGTCATTAAAAATGAGTTTGTGTGAGGCTGTATATGGCAGAAGATGCAGTAGTCCAATAAGTTGGGATAGCCCAATGAATAGAATCATACTTGGGACAAAAATGCTCAAGGAAATGGAGCAAAACATTGTTAAGATTGAGGATAATTTGAAGGAAGCACAAGATAGGCAGAAAAGTTATGCAAATAAGATCACGGTGCAGAAAGAGTTCAATGTTCAAGATCATTTCATCCTCATAGTGAAGTCAAAGAAGAGCTCCTTGAAGCGTTGAAGTTGTGCCAAAATGGCACCTAGATATTGCAGACCACATTTGGCATCTAGTGCTTGTGTTTATATATCAATGTCAAAACGTTTCATTCAATTGCATTAACCTCGTCACAGAGCTTTCTCCTTTGCGAGTTGAAAAGGAATAATGAACAAGTTTGGCACCAACTCTAATGAACATCTGAAATAACTGTGGACCTTTGTTTACAGGTCCACAACAATTTTCTTCTACCAATTGTGGACCTAAGTATTTTCTTCTACCAATTGTTTACAGGAAAACACAACAATTTTCTCGTGGTAGAAGAGTGACTTCCAGTTTTATCTCTCCAAATGTTAAGTATATGCCTTCATTTCTGATGTCGTCCGGCCTCTTACTGGTCTTGATGCCCTTAATAACTTCAGCATAATCCTCAAGTAAATCCGTGTCGTGCAAAAACAGAAGTCTGGTTCTTAGATTCCAAGCTTTATCAAGGCGAACTTGATAACCATCCAAAGATCTATAAGACCCTGGCGGTGGCTCATATGGCTGCCTTGCCACTCTTTCTGTCACGGGAATTTCCACATCGCTGCCCTGCCACTCTTTCTGTCACGGAAATTTCAACATTTTTTCGTGAGCCAGGTCCAATTGTAATGCCACGTCCATGAGCTAATAAGAAGACAAATTGGAGCCCCATGGGATAGCACAATTGGTGAGACGTGCTCACACTCCTTTGGTACAGGGGAGGTGGGTTATAGTTTAGCATCCTTACCATCCACAAAAACGTGGGGAAGTATTGGTGAGTTTCCCGTGCCTATTTTCCCTGGTGAAAAAAGAAGACAAATTGTAATGCCAAGAGCTATGAGATAAGAAGAAAATATTGTCTAGCCACATCCATTTGTTCCATAAGTAAAATAGTCATGATTCTTTCGCATTTTCATGCCATAATTCAATTCATTAACATAACAATTTGGCATAATTAGAGTATTGAAGAGGTGATGAGATAGCCCCATGGGATAGCATAATTGGTAAGACGTGCATACTCTCTCGGTATGGGGGAGGTCACAGGTTCAAGCCTTGTGTCCCTGGGGTTACGGTTTAACAACTTTACCATCCACGAACATGGGGAAGTATTGGTGAGTTTCCCGAGCCTAATTCCCTGGTGAAAAAGAAGAGAGTTATTAGTGCAAAAATGATAAGGTTAAGAAATTTGAGAATGAGATGCTCCTTTGACTTTGTTTCTTGTAGGTGGTAAAGCCAAAAATCCCTCTCAAGTTGTCAGATGTGGTAATCAATCTCAACCTAAATTCAATGAGAGCCCACACATAATTAACCAAGGGGTATCGAAAGGTCATGCATCTAGTGCTTGTGTTTATATAGAACTTTGACAGTGAGGTCATCTCTCAGATACAGAAATAAATTTTAATAAAATGCCCATTGCCATCTTGACGCTAAGACCTGTAGGGGGTGCAATCCAAGTAACCTAGATGTAGTGCATGTAGATATTCCCTATAATCACCTAGTTGAGGTCTAGTTTAGAATCTAGATGTTGGGATGCGACCAGGAGTGTTTAATGAATACCTAAAGGGGTGGAGTTGATTAAGAGAAATGATCATTGGCTAAAATAACCTAGAAGCCTAAAAAAACCCAATAGTGAACCCTTTGAGGGGGGTCTATGGAGGTAATGACTTGAAAGAACACATAGCTAGGTAGGGATAGCACTACCTATAGGGATTCAAGTCTCCTAAAGTTTAAACTCTATGAAGGAAAGACATAAGTATAAAAATAGCCTCAAGGCATAAAGGATGGGCCCCGAACTCCACTTGGACAATCAATTGATAAATTATATGTTTGCAATGGATGATTTGTTGAAGAATAAGGGTTTATTTTTTCTTTTCCCTATCCAAATTGACTCAAAGAAAATTGGGTCCTTCAACCTTGAAACCATAAAGGATAGTGGGTTTGATGCTTGTGTCCAAGTGGTGCATCTCGGATGAGATACCATGGAAGTCACTCTTAAAACATTATCTCTCAAGTAGGGCAAGGGATCTATATCCCTTATTAAGTTGAGGATGAAAGGCATGTCTTGGATTGAACTTATGCCTTGAAAACTGAACCCCCATGTAAGTATAGGCCATGGTTATTTTGATCTCTACACATCAAAAGAGAAAGTGCAAGTTGGAGTGAGCATGATTTGATGCATTGGATATCATAACCTTTGTCTTACTTGGGTTCACTAACAATTGTTGAAGATCACAAAAACTAGATAGGGCGTCAATATGTCTTTGCAACCCATCAACATGGAGGCCAAAAGGATCATGTCATTGATAGAAAGAAGCAAGGAGATCAAGATGTGTTAAAGAAGACAACCATCCACATCCTCTATATGCATATTGAGAAAGGACTTGACTCATCAATGTAAGTCTCAAAGAGAGTCAGTGAGAGAGGGCACCCATGCTTGACTCATGTAGTGATCCTAATGAATTTTGAGAGGTTGTGGGCAATGCATAGATGACAAAAAATTGAGTAGTCTCATGTTGGAAAGCATGAGGGTTTATAAAATACCAATGTCACATAACCTATGGATCAAGGCCTCTCTTAGGACTAAGTCAAATGCCTTTTGAAACTCTGCAAAACAACATAAGATTTTTGAAGAGAAATGGCATGCCTCCTTCATAATGGAATGGAGTGTGAATATGGCATGGAGTGTGAAGATGTGGTCAATAGTCTATGCCCTGAGTAGAAACATGTCTATCCTTTGGCTTAGAGAAGCCTCCTCTTGAGCTTATCCAATAACCACAAATGAAGGTGTAGCATAAAGGTTGGAGATGATGTATTTAATTATGATGATATTGTAATTCTTCAAATCTAAGCTACCTCTCAATTTGAAATTGGATGGATGATATAGTGGGACCATGACAAAGGAAAACTCGAGCAAACAACATGATTAAATAAATCAACAATTGGGAAGTCGAGAGAGTAAATACCATGTTTGAGGAACTCATCTTGAAAGCCTTCCTTGTTAGCAAAATGTTGTGCTCGTGATCCTTACAACTCTCATGATGTCACCACAAGAGAATATATAACACGAGGAGGGGGGTGAGGCAATGTGTACGAGAGGTTTTAGAGGACATCATAAACATTCATATATAACTATACCACAACTCAACAAGGATATTTGACTTATTGCCAATTTAATTCAAATGAAAATGAAAGTGTGTCCATATATACAAGAGGTCTCAATGTGTAAAATATGATCATTAAAATAGTAACACACCCATTTAAAGGAAGTAATTTAGTTGACTAAAGGTTTCTTATGGCCACACATTAATAATAAGAAAACTTCACTCACCTAAATTACTTCCTTTAAATAGGTGTGTTACTATTTTAACGATCATATTTTACACTCTGAGACCTCTTGTCTTACTACCTCATTATATAGGCAAATAAGAAGAGATACATAGATCTTGTTGAATTTCAAAGAGACACTCCACATCAGATCTTTTCAATAGTACAGAGTCAATATTCTACTCGAAGTACAATGCAAAATGGAAAACTTAACTAACTATTCCATGTTTTATGCCCTGTATCATACACAACACACATAAGTTAACATTTCAATTACAACACCAA
Source organism: Picea sitchensis (assembly GCA_010110895.2). Classification (NCBI taxonomy): domain Eukaryota; kingdom Viridiplantae; phylum Streptophyta; class Pinopsida; order Pinales; family Pinaceae; genus Picea; species Picea sitchensis. Next base: position 8,527 of record SNQJ01S0300466.1, read on the forward strand.
GATCAATGTCATTAAATTTTGTATATATCTAGGTGATAATCATCTTCTTGGAGCGTCACATGTTGTTGTACCTTGGTGCGCATGGATTAGTGCAAACAACCAAGGGTGTTGAAAGGAGTGTGTGTGAATTGGGGTTGCAGTGTTACACGTCTATTGAGGTGTGTGTGCACATCAACTAAGTTGAACACACAAATTCTAAGGTGTGTGTGCAATGACTAAGGCATGTGTCTCATTGTTGAGGTATGTGTACAACTATAAAAAGTGTGTGTAATTATTTAGGTGTGCATGTAGTCTCTAGCCCTTGGTGTACATAGTGCAATTTGTGCCAAATGTTGTAGAGTTTTCAATGTTCTCCCTTGACCTTGCATGTTAGCGACAATCAAACACTAGGATAGGGAAGCTACTCATCAAGCCTATAAGAGGAATTTGGACCCAAGATACCCTAATCAAAGGAGACCAGCGCAAAAGATGAAACCTTCTGATATGTATAACATTTTACATCAAATACCCATAACTACACTTGAATCATGCTAAATTTACTAAGCTTTAAAAATAGAGCTAGCTCCATATGTAACTTTAAGCCTTTTCAAAATTTTCACAACTTACACTTTTGTAAGTTACTCTCTCCTTAGGGTAGATATGGAGAGTTGACTTTTAGTTAGATAAATGATTACGAATTAAGAGTTTTTAAGGGTCGAATCCACTTCATTAATTACAAGTTGATATGAAAATGAAGGGTTGACCTGGTTTCTGAGGTGATATATTAAGTGCTTTGTTAATAAATCATTTCGAAGCATTCCCTTCTTGTGCTAGAAGTTTGTAAAAATAAAAATATAAACGGTCAACTTTTATTTGTTAGTTATAATTAATTATTTTTTTCAATAGCTAATGGTTTTTAAACATATCTAAGATTAATTTCATTATTTTAGTTTTATTATAAATAGATAAATAAATAAATAATGATTTTATTATTTTAATTTTATTATAAATAAATAAATAAAAATTACTATTTACTTGTTTGTAGAAAAATAATATTAAAGTTTAAAGAAGTTTCTTATATGTGATTTTAAAAGATAATATTATAAATGTCATAAGTTGAAAATGACCAATGTTTGTATAGATGTTAGAATCAAATTTGGTATATCAAACCTTATAAATGGTAAGGAAATTATTTGGGTTTTTTTTAAATTCTAATTATATGTTTAAAAAACTTTAAGAGAAGCATTCTTAAATCATCATAGTTTTGATGAATTAAAAAGTTGGGAAGGTTGGTATTGTAACAAATATTTTGAAATTGAGATTTAATGTGGGTGTACGCAGGACAATCTAACAGAAAGTGTTTTGCATTTTCAACTCTATTTGTGTCACAAAGATGACAAATTCTTTCGACCCACGGTGTTTTAGGAATTTTCCAATACACTCTTTCACTATGGAGCTCGTGAGAGTTTGTCCTTATTTTGGCAATGTTGATTTTCTTCTTTACCCTATTCAAAAGAGAGAAATACTTTTGATATTCTAGATTAGGGTTGGTCACCTCCTTTTAGTATCTTAATTTTATTTTATCCTCTATTTCTTTATCACACTACAATTTCTCCTTAAATTTAGATGCAATAATATGCTTAATATTATCATTAATTTACAGAGTGGCCTCTTCCTTTATACCCCAATGATTTAGACAAGACTCAGCATTTGTATGTCAACCTCTCTTGAGCAGTAGGTGGTTTTCATTGGAGTTTGAAGAAATCTTAGGAAGTCTCTTGTCTTCCATGTTGTTTAGCTTGGTCTTGTACATTAGGTATCTAGTCATAAACATGTTGGATGGGGGAAAGACTCACTGATC
>SNQJ01S0300467.1:0-10366 GCA_010110895.2 Picea sitchensis
TAAATAGCTATGCAAATAGATTTCAGCAAAAATGCAAACACAAAGTGAATTGTTGATGTATTCTTTTTTCTTATCAGCAAGATTTGTACTATACCAACCTTTTTCCATCTGTAACAATTTTTTGATTCAATACCAAGAAAACAGATTTGTAAATATGTAACAAGCATATGGAAATATGCTTTTCTTTACTACGAAGGAATTATTTTTTTTTAAATATGTAGTATGAATATGCTAGTATGTTAATATGTATTATGATTTATATGTAATTCAGAGTTGAAGGAGAAGACAAACTGTATCACGATCACTCCAATATGTATTTAATATAAAAAAAATTGGATTTCTTGTTGTTTACATTTGAACAGACATGGTCAATAAGTGTTTTTTGTACATGATTTATTTTTTCTAAGATGAGATGGAGATTGAAATTGCACATGTAGTTTTCCAATTTTCTTGTCTTTTCATTGCATTGGTACATGTCAATATTAAAATCTCCTAAAATGATTATGATTTCGTTTGAATGAAAATTGCATAGCGCTTTTGTAATAGTAAGCATTATTCTATTCAAAGTTGCATGTGGTGCACCATAGATGTTGACTATTGCAATATGCGATTCATGGACTATTAATTTTTCTACAAAGACTTCTACAGATTGTTCTTCAAAGTGCATTTGTTCTAGTATTCTTAAATGTTTCTTGAATAGTATCATCACCCATGTTTATTGCAATTTGATATGCAATTGAAGCTTGCAAATTGTTCATTTTTCATGGGTAGTGTCATGTATGTTTCTTGCAAGAACATAATATCATATTGCATTGTATCATAGTCACTTGATATGTCATTAATATGTGCATGCAAACTAATTGTGTTCAACAAAAGAATTGAGATTGATAATTCTAATTGTATGGATTCATAATCATATTCTAGATTCCATTTTGCATTGTTTCGCAGGCGTTGCATATCAATATCAATTTTTGGCTTCACCTTAAAGTTATTCATTGTGAGAGCATTTAGTAGGTACAAAGATTCTATGTTTCTTACACAAGATAAGGTTGTATATACTAATCCATGTATCTGTATCCCAGAAGGGTCAAATGAAACATTGTTAAGTGTTAGACCCTGTGACCTGTTTATTGTATGTGCACATGCAAGTTGAATTGGGAATTTTTTTCGTATTTTCAAGTGGCCTGTCTTTGTTGTCATTGATATTAGTTTTTCTATGCACAAAATGGGTATCCATTCACGATAAATTTATTTGATATATAAATAATCTAGCTTGCTATCTTCTCAATGTCCAATATGTGGATCATAGAACTTGATCCATAGAACATCGAATTTATGTGTTTTTGTGTAGGCTTTGATTATTCCATCTGCACCATTTACGAGCCCATCTTGCGAATCATAGTTGCATGCATATATATCAACAAGCATATTTAATTTCAAGGTAAGTTGTGAAGGAAAATTTATTGTATATCAATGGTATGGTACATTGTCATGGTTTTCTTCCTCCTCATTAATTGCATTGATTAAAAGTTCATTGTCGGGCATCAATGATAGCATATACTTGTGAAGCATTGCAACATATTTATTTTTGTAGAATATATAAGGGAATGTTGGGTCATTTGGGTTAGGTCACATGCAATTTGTATTGATATATGCCAAATCATCATTTGTTTGGCTATTTGTCTACATCCTATTCAAAATTGCAATAAACTTTTCATTTGTTTGGCGCATTGTAGTATGCAATTCCTAGCACTTCACATTATCTCTCCAAAAGTCATATTTTATTGTTTGCATGTTTATTGTAGGTTGTTCAAAGATGAGGGAATCTTGTATGGGTTGTGCTTGATAAAAAAACACCGCAAAATATCATATCTATGTTTCCAAAGTATTTTGTATGTGCATGTTTTATGTTTCTAATCTGATTTTCAATGGAGAATAAGAATCTAATTCCAATCAGAGAAGCTTCATCAATGAATATAAGTTGTAGTTCTTGATAATTCTTTGATAAGGTGTCTAAAATTTCTTTGTTATGTGAAAGGAATTGAGACTTGTTGAAAGGCATTAGAAATGCAGAATGGATTGTTGTTCCACCTGCATTATAAGTATATTTACCTATATATGCCAATATCAATCCCTTTGGTTTCAAAGGGTCAATTGTATTGTTTGCGTCATATATTCCTATAAGCATTTGGAATAACATTTTTTATGTAAATGTTTTCCCTGATCCTGCTCCACCTGTAAGGAATAAGTACAATGGCATGTGTGTTGAGGAAAAGATAAGAAATGATCTTACTCAAGCATTTTCAAATTCTTCTTGGCTAAATCAAAATAGATGGGAATATCACCCTATGTTTATAGCGATCAAAAATAATATCCTAACTCACAAGTATCGATTACAAGTGCTTAGGCTGGTTTTTATAAATAAAAGATTGATGGAAAATTCATTATTTATGTCTTTTTTGAACATAAGAGATGATGAAATAAATATAGAGATAGAAGTAAAGACACCAAGTCGATAATCAAGGCAGATGAGACATAAAGAAATCCTTTATTTAATTCCAATTCATCAAAGAGTCATTCTCTTTACAAAATTTCGTGAAGAATGTTTGGACCAAAGTCAAACTTAGACGTCCCCGATGAAACATACAAAAGGACTTATGATAGAAAATCAAAAACTGAACTCTAAAAGTTGGATCATCTTGCCACATATTGTTGCCCACTTGACTTTTCACAATATCCTTTGTCAGTCATGAAAACTAATTCACAAATAGACAAGTCTACACAGACTATCAAAGATAGATCAACACCTCTAAAAAACAAGTGTCTGAATGATGTAATTCAACCCTGAACCTTGTTGTCTACAATAAGACCTTGTTATCATAAAAAATAATTAGGCCTTGAATAAATTAAGGAATGAATGAAAACTAAATTATCTCAACAAAAACTCAAAGATCAAACCTTAGTATGCTTCTCCTTCTATTCTCCTCTTGTTCCTCCCTTCCTTTTGTCTTTAAGAAAATTAGAATTGGCTGAAGAAGTTGAACTACTTCATTAGTTAAGTTAACTAAAAACGCAACCAAATTTTTAGTTAGGGGAAAAGTAATAAATCATAATAAGGGTTTTTAAATAAATAATAACTAGTAGGTGGGACCCCTTGTGACTCCCCTTTAGTTTTTAACAATTATAAGACAACTAGTTAATTAAACAAAACATCCCTCCTTGTGACTCCCATCATCACATTATTATTTGACAGTTTATCTCAATGATATTTGAAATTATCTTCAAAATATATTACTCATATGTCCAAAAATATCATGTTGTCCAAAATTTATGAAGTCAACTGTTCTCAACAATCAATAAATAAATAAAACTTAAAATCCATATTTCCCACTCTGAGATGCAATCCTTCCCTTGTTGTTGTTGTCACCTTTTGATATCTCTGAATATGCCTTTGTATGTGTTAAACCTTTAGGCTCTATTTCGCTAATCACATGAGAGAAATCATCCCTCAAATTCATCCAGGAGGACATGGATTTATTAGAGCCATTGGAGGGTGAGGAAGGGGAATCAATGGATTTTCCTTTGTCAGAGGCATGGTGGGCCTCGATTTTCAAAATTTTACTCGCATGGGCAGACTGAACTGGAGAGTGGACAGGGGAAGCTTGGACAATTTGATCAATAGGCGAGGGAGTAGGTAAAGATAGATTGGGTCAGCCACGATGTTGGGAGACTTATGGGTCGACAATCTCTTGCCATCCGTCATTTTTGGGAACCTCGGGTTGCAATGAGACATGAGGGGGCACGATAATACCAGGGGATTATGGAGCTTGGAAGGGAGGCCTTTGTCGTCCTAGGTTGGACCACTCCTTTCCCAATCCAATTGAAAAATCCAGCCTGAAATAGCTATCCTAATTCTTGCGAGTCAGCATCAAAGCGAATGGAGAATCTTGGCCTTATAGGGCCCCTGTTCTAATTACCTCTTCCTCGGTTACCTCTACCATGGTTACCTCGGCTGAAAAATCTCATTCCTGTATGCATGATTGATTAGAAAATAGTTTCTTTAACACCCATACATGACAACTCTTTTAAATATGAAATACATTTTGGCTCAGCAACATATCAGACTCATGCAATCCAATCCATACAAATTGTTTAACCATTGTCAATGAGCAGGGGGTGAAAAAAGGTTTTGGGATATGCGTGGGATTTGTATTGAGCGAAAAATGTTAAAATGAGGGGGAAAAGAACATGGTTACTTCTCACCGACAACAACAATCAATTGAAATGAAAACCAAAGAACATATCACTTTAATCCATCCATGTGATCTTAAATTGTCACAATACAGAGCTCTTCTTAACTGTAATTAAATTTTAGGAATAGAGAGTGAGTAATGAATATGGGAAGGTGAGGGGATTGTAATTAGCGAAAAATGAAATAATGATAGGGGAAAAGAGCGGATATTGTTCATAAGATTAATTAACTAATCCATAAAACCATTATGTATTCAATGCAATGAACCAACACTAACCAATTACTGTGATCAATTAACAATTACTGTGTGTATAATTTAACCATTTATGTGTGTTAAACTTGCTCATTGTTCACCTTTAAATCCTCAACACTTTCAATTACACAGTGCCATCATACTGAAAATAATATGCTTTCCAAAAAACCTATATAAAGAATGTTGTTTCCTTTCATTTCTTCCATTTAATATTAAAACAAAATTCCAATGAACACATAGTCATTTGCATTGACTATGTTCAGCATCCAAACCATCAACTGTTGTCTACAAATAAATTCTTCAAATCAAACAAAGACACAAGCTCTTTAAAAATCATGCCTGATTCCATTCCTTTAATCAATCTAACATTTAAATTGTAATGAAACCATATTATTATAAAACTTGTGCCCATCTCTGATACGATGCACGACATCCATAAAATTTATACAGTAGACAGCCAAGTCACAAATATCATGGTTTTAAATTGCAATAATCTCGATTGGCAATTAAAACACATAGTAACAACAACCATCATTTCAACCTATATCATGTTGTAGGAAACATGCAACCTAGTGAATAAAGCAAAGAGGCATACTCTCGATCAACCATAAAACAATGTTGAGTTAAAAATCCGATTGTTACAACACAAGAGGCAGCAACGGTATGCCCATTTCATTTCTCGAATCAACCAATTAACCATGTTGAGCTATAGACTCGACTGTTATAATAAACAATGCAGTGACTAGATGTCGATAATCAAAACCACTATCAATGCTATTAAAAGAGATGAGCCGACAATCAACCACTGTCGACGATATTCCACCAACTCATAACAATCAACAATATACTCGACAGGATATAACTGGCTCCATTTATTAAAACAATCTTTGAATAATTAAAATGAGATTTGAGTAATCAAGATTTCGCTCTATGGACCAACACAAGGAGACTGGATTCAACTTCCAACAATAGGTGATAAACTTTCAAGACAATACGGTGGACACACATGCCATATCACCAATAGCTTCACAGACAGGGTGGCAGTTCACGAGATAGGAGAGACTATAAACAGAGGAGCAGAGGCTTCTTATAATGACACTGAGAACACGTAGGTCACAAACCTCATGGTTTTCCCAATCAACCCGCATAATCTTGATACTAAAACAGAGCCACAAAATAACAACCAACCCTAAATAAATAATCTTGGTATAATATCCACCCAAACCAATTTTGCAGAAACCACAATCATAAACGAACCCACGAACAAGCAAAAACGATAGCAGTGACCCAGAGTGGTTCAAAATCAAACACAGTAACCAAATACAACTGGGTATGTTTACAATAATTTTGTGGAGATGGCTAGCAAGTTTGGACTAAATGAAACCCTCCAAGCAAAACCCATAAGACAACAAATAGCCTTCATGGCTTCCACCACACAGAATCATTAATGAAATTGTGAATTCAACTATCCAATCCTTTCATTTACAGTGAATACACACAACCAACCATTCCAAAGAAATATCACAATTTTACATAGTTGCAAGTCTCAAGAAAAGCACAGACCCATACATTACTGAGCCAATATATATATTTCATAACCAGAGTGGGTTCATGGATGGCAAAAAAGACATACATGTAACCAAAAATCCTTAAAAACACGAGCTTGGTCGAACAGTTCTTCCCTTTCCTAAAATTCGGAGCTTAACCACAGCGAAACACAATTGAACAATAGCCAAGCTAGGGTGATGCCTGGTGGGAGAGGTATGGAGTGATGTGCAGTAAATGCACATCGTTTCCATCCTTTACTCATTCAATCACTTAGTACACACTAGCCAACCATCCATTAATCCATTCAATTAATCTATGCATCGAAACTGACATCCATGACTTGCCAAATGCACCACCCCACATCACTTTTAACCATTTACAACCATAACGTAACACATATCAAATGTGCTTCCATATAACTCAATAAATCGTATAGCCACTAACTTTGTTATCTAGGACTAAAAACAATCCTTTAATTTCAATGCATATAGTGTAGCATAGTAGCATAGTTTAGTTTCTTCCTTAGATTTTTTTCCATATTTTTTTTATCTTTTTTCATGACTAACATGTGTTTTGTGCAGGTGCAACATGTAAAATATCATGGCACTAATAGAAATGTGATAGCAGTGGATATAAGCCATCATGATACAGAATTGATAAATTAGAGTAACGAAACCCACACATATCATGAATTGTCCATCTTCCATGTGTTGCGAATAGAACCAATCATTTGAACATTAATCATTCTCAAACATGTAAGCAGTGTCGAACAATAGCATAAACATCAAATAAGAACCATATCTAATCCTCCAATATACAAGGGGGTCCCACCTATAAGTATTATATATATTTTTAGCTTATAATAATAGGCTTTAGCAATACTTTGTGGGAGAAATCCTCGTTGTGACTTTTATCGTCAACAAACTGGAAAATCCACAAAGAAATTTGTTTTCAACAGATTTAGAACTTAGAACTCATGGTTTCGCAAACCAAGAACAGTAGGTCAAGAAGATATAACCAGGAAGATTCTGCAATAGGGGGAAGTGAGCGGATTTATTGGAAAAATGACCAGGAATTTGGGAATAACTCATGAAAAGTGTTAAGTATGATCGGGTTTATCCCTTTATGCATAATCATTCAATCAGAATCTATTGTTTACTTCAAGGAGAAAAATTATGGAGTTGCTCTTTTAAATTTTCAAATGGATGAAGAAATGGAAAGCAGAAGCAAGAGATAACCAATTTCTTTATAAGACAGCAGTGAAAGAAGATAACAAATTCAATTGATTTCAAGGGGAACATCATAACAACTGTGTAAGATTGATTTTTATTGACTAACAATATCTTGCAGGAGTGTCACTATGGCAGGACTGATCCAACATATTATTCTTGACCAAAAAAAAAAAAAAAACCATGGCAGAATTAAAATTGCAAAGTTTAAAACAGCAGAAATAAAATGACACAAATGTAAAAGCCATAGGAAATTGTTAAAAACAGAAAGCATAAATCAAACTACTGTAAAGAAAAAATGAAAACAGTGGAAAAAATGAAAGCAAATCTAGACTACTAATATACAAAAAACCCAAACAACGTTAAAACTTTTCAAGTTGGTTCCACATAATGTTTTAAATGGGAACCGTTAGTGTTGTAGGAGAATAATCGCTCCTGTAAATATTTTAGAATATAATATTTAGTACCTAGGACAAAAACAATCTTGAAAGGACCCAACCATAATTTTAGAAATTTTGAATGTCTTCCCCTATCAGCGTGAGTTGAATCCCACAGCAGTACTTTTTCATTGACTTTAAATTTGACAGTCTTGACACTCTTGTTGAAATACTTCTTAACAGTCTGTTGTCTCCTTTTTATACTATCCAAGGCAAACATCCTTTGATCTTCTAAGGCTAGGAGTGCATTTATCCTTTGTGAAACATTAGAATAATTTAACTCTTCGATCTATACCATCAACCTTACGGAAGAAAGTTCCAGCTTAGTAGGCAAGAGGGATTATTGACCATAAAAAAGTTGTAAAGGAGTGAAACCAGTGCTTACCTTGGGGGTCATTCGATCAGCCCAAAAGGAAATATAGGTGAGGAGAGTGTTCCATTGATGAGGCTTATCTTCGATGAGCCTTTTAACAATTCTCACTAGATTTTTATTGGTAGACTCATCCTACCCATTTCCTTGGGGATAATAAGCTGACAAGGTAAAATGTTTAACCCCCAACTTAGCAGAAATGAAAGCGGGACCATTGTCTATAATAATTTCCAATGGAAGACCAAATCTGAAAAAGATGTTATTTCCAAGGAAAGAAATTACCTGATCGTCTATTGAATGCTTAAGTGGGACAACTTCAGCCCATTTTTTAAAATAGTATGTCGTTGCCAAAATAAAAACTTTCCCTATTGAAGATGGAGGATTTATAGGACCAATAAAATCCAATCCCCACTTTGAAAGGGGAAATTCTGGGAGGACAGGTTGTAATGGCATGGATGAAAGGCTTTCTTTCCTAGCAAATTTTTGGCACTTGTCACAAGATATGGAAAAAACATAAGAGTCACGAAATTTTGAAGGCCAATAGTATCCTTTTCTAATAATTTTGAAGGCAGTGGTCTTAGCAAAAAAATGGCTTCCTACATGGATGACCGAGTTTGAAAAACCATGAGTTTCTTGCAAAAAATTTTGTGCATCCTCATTGTTTACACAGCAAAGCAACACACCATTAGTAGATCTTCGAAACAAGAAGTCTCCTATAATGATGTACCTTGCATATTCAAGACAGAGCCTTCTCCTTTGATGTGTGTCTAAGTTGTCTAGACATCTTTGGTTTTGTAGATAGTAAATTAAATTCTTATACTAGGGATGGTCAAACACAGGGAGGATCTGGTTATCAATGTAAAAGAGATTTGATAAGGAACTATCCTCTTCGTCAATCCCTTCACTATTCTCAGCATCCTAAGCTAAGTGAAGGGCTAAGTCACGTCCCTTGATAGTGGTAGAAGTCACGATATTCAATTCATGCTCCTGGATCTTGGCAAGCCAATGTGAAAGTTTCCCTGAGAGATAAGTATGTGAGAGTAAAAAATTGACAGCAGGTAAAGGGACTTTTACCAACTTATGCTTACCTAAGATGAAGTGGAGAAAGTTCTCGACATATTTAACAAGAGAGAAATCATGTTTCTCTATAAAATAATATTTAAATTCATCATCAGACAAACTTTGACTCATCTAAGACATTGTTTTTTCATTACCTTGGTCATCATTTTGCATGAGGATAAAAGAAACAACTTCCTCGGTCGAATTAGTATATATAGTGAATTCCTTCTCAAAATCCAGCTTCGCCAAAACCGGTGCGGAACTGATTGCTTTCTAATTCCTACAAAAGCATTTTCGACGTCATTTGTCCAAGAAAAAGAACGGTCTTGCTTAAGAAGATTATGAATTGGTTTAACCATGACATCAAAATGTGGAACAAACCTATGGACGAAGTTAATAACCCCCATAAAAGCTTGAACCTCCTTCTTGGAAGTGGGAGCAAGCAGATTAAGGATGGAAGCAATCCTTTCGGGATCAATGCTTATTCCCAAATCCGCGATAACGTGTCCAAGGATCTTGCCCTCACTAGTACATATGACCAAATTTGCGACATTTTTTTGTTGATATTTCCACACTTATCCGTCGCAATTTCCATGAAATCCGAGACTTTATTTCGTCGCTATATCCATGATCCAAGTGTACATGGAAACATCGACGAAATTAGCTCTCCACGTGTCATCACCATCAATATCAGTTATACCTATGCATCATCACAATTACGACAAAATTTCTTCGCAATTACAATGAAGAACCTTGTCAATTACGACGAAGCTTCGTCGCAATTGCGACGAAAATTTGTGCCAAGCCAAAAAATTACGACACAGATGTTGTATGTGCAACGCAAAACCGTGGCAACTTGCAACGAAAATCCATGGCAATAGCGACAAAAATGTATCTGAAGACCAAACTTACGACGTAGATTTTATATGTGCGATGCAAAACCGTAGCAAATTGTGACGAACTTCCGTCCCTATTGCCACGGTTGTTCAAAATAAAAATTTGTTTCCGACGAACTATCGTCGATATTGCGACGATGACTATAAGTTTAAAAAAAAACAATTACACGAGATATGGTATTATCATAATACAATGTAATATGGTAATACCATATTACAATGTAATATGGCATTACCATATTACAATGTAATATGGCATTACCATATTACATTGTAATATGGCAATGTAATATGGTAATGCCATATTACATGGTAATATGGT
>SNQJ01S0300470.1:0-10366 GCA_010110895.2 Picea sitchensis
ATATGTATGATAATGTACAGAATGTAAAGATTACTTATCATACCAAGAAGAAGAGGTTTTTACCCTTTATGGGTTTCCTTAGGAAATATCTGTCTCTGTATATTTTATATGTGTGACTGATATCGAATGTTCTATTGCTTACCTCCCTGCATTATTTTGATTGTCATTAAGTGCTCTGCAAAGAGTTTAAAATAAGCATAATTGTTTAAGCATGGTAACAACTGACTCACCCCCCACTCTCAATTGTCCAACAGAGTATATCATCCATGTGTGCATGTAGGTTGCGCATGTTAAGTGAGAGAATTGATACATATGAGTTTGTTTGTATGGATTGGTAATCATATTGTAGATGCCACTTTGCGGTAGTCCTAAGGCGTTGCATCTCAATATCAACTTTGTGTTTGACTTTGAAGTTATCTTTTGTAAGAGGACTTAGTAAATACAAGGAGTCTATACTTTTGACATGGGACAGTGTTGTGTATACAAGTCCATGTATTTGAATTCCAACATGGTCAAATGCAACACTATCAAGTGTTAGTCCTTGCAATCTGCGGATTTTATGTGCACATGCAAGTTTAATTAGAAACTGTTTTTGAATCTTCAATCGACATGTCTTTGCCAATGTCGATACTGGTTTTGATATTCGCAAGATATGTGTCCAATCATGTGCAGTGTTTGAATTATATAGATAAGGCAACTTGTTTTCTTGTCGGTGGCCTATATGCAGTTCATGGAACTTAATCTAGAGGACATCAAGTTTTTTTGTTTTGGTATAGCCTTTGAGTATTCCATATGCACCATTCACCAAGCCATCCTTTCAATCATAGTTGCATGCATATATTTCAACCAACATATCTAATTTCAGGACAAGTTGCAAAGGCAAAGTGGTTGTATGTTCATGACGTGTCACATTTCCATGGTTGTCTTTTTCAAGGTCAATTGAATTGATGATGATATCATCGCCAGGCATGAGCGATAGCATGTACCTGTTATGCATTGCAACATCCCTATTCATGTAGAACAGGTAAGGGAAGGTTGGGTCTGTTGGTGCAGGTCGCATGCACCTTGAATTGATATATGTTAAGTCATCATGTGTTTGGTTGTTTGTCTACATTCTATTCAGAATTGCAATAAATGTTTCGTCTGTCTGGCGCATTATAGTATGTAATTCAAAGAATTTTATATTGTCTATCCAGAATTCATGCGTCACTATTTGCATGTTGACCGTAGGTTGTTCAAATATCAAAGAATCTTGGATGGGTTGCGCCTGGTAAATATTCCCACATAATATCATGTCAATGTTTCCAAAGTATTTGGTGTGCACATGTTTTATGTTTCTTAGTCGGTTGTCAATGGAATACAAGAACTGACTTCCAATCAAAGATGCCTCATCTATGAAGACAAGTTGTAGTTCATCATAAATCTTAGACAAGGTATCTAACATTTCCTTGCTGAGTGGAAGAAATTGTGACTTGTTAAAAGGCATAAAAAATACAGAGTGGATTGTTGTTCCACCTACATTATATGCAGCTTTTCTTGTGTATGCAACTATTAGCCCCTTTGGTTTCATAGGATTAGAGGAATTGTTTGAATCATAGATTCGTATAAGCATTTGGAATAGTGCGTCTGTTGTGAATGTCTTGCATGTTCCCGCCCTGCCTGTAAGGAACAAGTGCACAGGAGTGTGCATGTTCAAGCATTTTTTAAGTGCAATGTCCTTTAGAATTGTTTGTTGTTCTTGATTCAACAGATGTATGATTCTGTGGTATTCATTATTTTCAATAAGGAAAGGATGTTTTGTGACTTGAAAACCAAGATTGATACGTTTTTCAACGTCGCTTGCTCGAGGACAAGGAAAATCTTCTTGCAAGTCATAGGACTCACAGAGAGTTCTAGTTGTTTTATGGTTTGTGAATGTCCCATAAAGATTGTCAGGGTTTTCTAGTTCATTAACTGCACTTTCTAGATCACCCCATGTTGGATTAACATTGTATGTAAATCTAGATTCATTGGTTTGTACTATAGTCTCAGAGGAAATATACACAGCTTACCATGTAGGGAAGTTATGTTTTATTGTGTTTTCATTTTGATCGAACAGAACGTATAACAATATTTTTTCTCTACAATAGTTTTCATAGTCAGTATGTTTGTTGTATTTGACAAATCATATTATAGAGGGCTTTTTTCTTTTTTTGATATTGGCGTACCATTGTTTTTGTAATGCGATACAAACTCTGCTAAGCAGATATGCTTAATAGGAGATGGATGTTGGAGGTAATAATCAATAATAGAGCGAGATAGCACATCCTCTAAATTGTCAGGCTCTTGTTCTAGCAAAGATGGTGGTTTAAGCACAGATGTGTGTTTCTCAAGTGGAGATGTGTTTATAAAGAAACATTTCTTTGAACTACAATTGAGGGGCGAGGAAAGTGCAATGTGGACTGCTTGTTGAGCAGACATTTGTTGAAGATTAAGTAATGTATTTCCAAGCGTATGTATCATTTTCATAGCATCAATATGACTTCTTTCATGTTCTTTGTGTATTCTTTTGAATGCACTTGTCATATATTTGTCAACCTATGTCATATATGAGGTACAATACGATGTTGCAGCTTATGCATTGAGGACATAATGTGCATCTGTATTTCAATTCCACATAACTGGCATGTCCTTGGAGAAACTGTTGTTCCAAATATGGGAAAGTTTTCGTTGAAGAAAAACTGTTGGTTGTTTAAGTGTACATTGTATGGCTTGGATGTACTCATATTCTGTTAGATTTAAATATGTCAAGAAGTCGTTGAAGCTCATTAACTCATCAAAGTCTCGTTGTTCTAGAAATGAGAACAAGGATTTAGATTTCTCAATGACATCATTGTCCTCTAAACTAAGTGGCTCTATGATTCTTGTTGTTCTTATTGGCGGCACAGGGAAGTTGTATCTGCAATGTGAATTTTTTCGTTTTTTACATCTTTTTGTATGATAATGTCTATGAACTTTGGCAAGTTATGGATCCAAATGATCTATGTTGCATGTTATGTATTTGTCCACAAACTGCTTGATATGTGAGTTGTTGTCAGTTGCATAGACCGGTGCACCCTCTATCCACAACAGTGCGTGTTCATGCTCACTCCCCTATTTTGGAACTCAGTCACAAAAAAGTAGTTCGATATTTTTCCGAAAAACATTTCATCATGGCATATCAATTGTCTCAAAGCATTCATTCTATGTCTATAGTAGCGAGTACATGTCACTAGGTATTTTCTTATGATGTAGTGAATGTCATCATTTTCCAGTGTATCGGTTTGTTTTTTTTGTTTCCTGTTCCTATACAATTCAAACACCATAGCCACCAACGGATCCCAATGATGCTCTGCACTTGTAAATGTGATGAAAAATGTTGGCAGTCCCAATTGTCGGATTATTGCAAAAATAGTTTTCTTGTTTTGTTGCAAATAGCCAAGAGAGATGTGAATGTTTTTGAAATCTATGTATCCAATATCAGATTTCAGGATTTTTTCTAGGTTTTCTTTGTACTTGACATCTTTGGCCAACAAATTTCTTCCTTGTAGTTGGTCTTTTCTTATTCGCACCCACATGCAAGATAACACTTGCTCAATTATTATGCGCATTATTTTGAAAAAAAAAAAAATTGTTATGTGACACGAGAAGTCACCGCTTGAATGTAGCAACTCCCATTGAACTATTTTATGGTAGTTGAATCATTCTATAATTTCATTGAGACGTGGATCTCCATAGAACAGTGTTGGGAAATTCATTTCCTCAACAAATTTGTCCTTGAATATTCCAAGTGGATGTTGCCCCTTAGGAGGTGCAATTTTGACAATCTTGTCTTGCAAGTCACTAATGCACTGTGAGACAGTGAATCCATGTATCAATGTTTCAGCAGGTGTTTCATTCTATGATTCATTGCTTGTATCAAATTCACTAATAGTTTCAAGAGTCTGTGCAGAGTTGTCATCCCCTTCTCCAAGAACACTGCTCCAGTTCTCATTTATACAAATGTTATGTGCTTTGTACAGGGCCCTGGAACATAATTCTTTTAATGCTTTCATGACAACATGCACACACACTTTACCTGTCTGGTATACATTTTTGTATTGCAAGTGTCTTTTGAGAGCTACAACAATTGTCATTGTATCGCTAATGAATTGTGGCAAGACTTTTTGCACAACATCTAGTTGGACAAGAACATTAATAATTGATCCTGTTAAACCCATTTGGGGTCGTTTATAGCCCCAAGGTCTAATTTGTGCAAATGCAATTCGTAGAGACACAAGACTCTCTTCAAGTTCTGTAAGTGCACTTACATATGGTAGTGGTGTATTACATCTTATTTGGTCAGGCGTTGCAAAGTGTGGTAGTTTTCCATTTTCAAGCGACCGCTTGCATGGAAGACAAAAATTTCCACTGGAAAATGTTTTATCATTTAGTGTCAAGCAGAGGTATTCGGCTTCCAAATCAAGCACGAAAGACTTAGTGTTTTTTGCAAAATTCAATTGATCACAAATTGCACATGCAATGGAAGGAGTTTCTTTAATTTGTTTCATATAGGTCTGTTTGGCATCTTTCTTTCGTAGGGAAGTATGCGTAGAAAGTGTTTGCTGGTTTTCATTGGTAGGAGTGCATGGTGTTGGCTCTAGCTCACAAAATGTGATTTTTTCCTTTCGGTCAGTTCCATGACCATTGTGGGATATGTGGTCGTACCTGTTTCTCTCACGTATCTGTTTTTTCAAGATGTGGTAGGTTAACTTATGCTTGCCACTAGAAACTAGTTTCACTTGTTGAGAAGCCATGTTGAAGGTGGAATTGACATTTCTTATGAGCATTGCACCCTCATCATCTCGATGATGCAAACTGTTATGTTCTTTGTCATTCAACATGTGATGTTTGTGCTCAACAAAAAAAATGAAAATGCAATTGTGTTGTGCACAAACAATTTTTTTTAGGTTGTGATATGTCAGTTTTTGTCTAGAAGGAAGCGTAGTAATGTATTTTTTTCTCTCACGTATGACCTTTTTCAAGTTGTGATAAGTTAATCTACATTTTTTGTTCAAGTTCTGGATGACCTCATGACAACTGGGATGAGTTTCATTCTAATTAAATAGCATGCGACGCTTATGCAAATTCAATGTGGTTTGGGTGGCATTGACACTGGACCCTGACCTAGTAGTATTTCCTATACTATTATGACCTTTTTCAAGTTGTGATAAGTTAATCTACATTTTTTGTTCAAGGTCTGGATGACCTCATGACAACTGGGATGAGTTTCATTCTGATTAAACAGCATGCGACGCTTATGCAAATTCGATGTGGTTTGGGTGGCATTGACACTGGACCCTAAACTGGTAGTATTTCCTATACTACCAATGTATTTTTTTCTCTCACGTATGACCTTTTTCAAGTTGTGATAAGCTAGTCTACGTTTTTTGTTTAAGCCATGTATGGCCTCATCACAACTGGGACGAGTTTCATTCTCATTAAATAGTATGTGACGCGTATGTAGATTCGATGCAGTTTGGGTGGCATGGACAGTGGACCATGAACTAGTAGTATTTGTCATCAAAGGTTGATAATGGATATGTGGCGTATCTATTTTCAATGAGATGATGTCAATTGTTTGATCGTAGTTTGAATCAATATAACAGGAATGGAGAGTTCCATCTGACAGCACCGACCAGACCTAGATATTTACTCTGAATATGATAGATAGCCATTGCAAACAGAATCTGCCACCCTCTACATTTCCTTTCTCATATGGCAGTGCCATGTTTACAAGGTATTGTTGCCAACTTCCAATTGTCGACATATTTTCTAGGAGATATGGTGAAAGGTCTTGATGCAAGCAACTAAAATTCTATTGGTTGTCGCCTATAATTGCATTGCAAAAGGATTGTATAGTGTAAATCTGCAACGACTGCACATCAAACTCCGTTTCTACCAAATAGTAAATTTCATTGAACAAACTATCTCCACAACTAGATGCAACAATTGTCGCTATCTGCAAGCCATGGCAGTGAATACGATGCATAATTTGTTTCCATTGCGATTCAAGGTCTTTGCAAATGAGGGACAAGTAAATATGAGGTCCTCCAAGATTGCATATGAATAATTTTATATAGAGTAGTGGTTCATAATGCCCACTGACATGATTGGCATCATGGAACAAGATGCAATATGGATCGCTAAATGCAATTTTGTTGAATAGTAGATATCTTGTTTTTCTTGTCGGTGACCATATTCCAATTGATATATTCAACCACTTGGACAGCCACCATATACAAAATGTATATCCCCAAAGTCCCCTCTCATGTGCAGGAAGAATTGCAGATGTAGACAACCGCATCTTTGAAAAATACGTAGTGACATCATGTATTCCATGCAACTGCCAAAGAAAATCAGATGCCAATTCGTATTGATACGACTACAATGCCTCATCGTCACCATTTTTTAAACAGCCCGAGAAATAATCTATCAATCCATTGCGCAGGTCAGTCGAGGAATAACGGAAATGCAATAGAACCTGAAATGCATCGAAAAGGCAATCTCCTACAGTATACGAGAATGCATCCAATCTAAAAATCCCATTGCTATGCAATACCTGGTCAATGTTGTCATGTACAATGGAGTTTGTATCTATTTCATAGGACTCAACATCTATTACTTGTTTCATCTTTTAAGTTGTGATTTTCAAGATGTTTCTTAGCTATATTTAGTTTATATGCAAACAAAGAAAAAAAAAACTATAAGTGCGGAACTGCATACCAATTCCGCTATGTATCCTTCAACCTTCTTCTTGTCAAATTCAATCCCCCTAGTCTCTACAACATATGAAAAACAAACAAACGTACAGTGAACAATTAACCAAACAAAAGAGACAATGCAAATGAAATAACACTATAAATTTGTTGAGCACAAAGACCGAGTATTCAAGGTATATCACTTTTGAACCTATTCCACGTGTGCATCCTATAAGATTTCCAATGGCAGAAGATGCTTTGCAATACATAAAGGACAACACAAAGGCAACAGGTGGACGGAGTTTTTGAAAAGAATAAAAGCATGCCCTGTCACAAGGCCCTGGCATATGCTTGCCCCCTGTGACAACTCCAAATTCGTTTTCTAAACCCCTTTGCATTTCTATTTTAGAAGCAAATATGGCATGATATCTAGGATGTGGAAGTTGGCATATGGCATGATATCTAGGATGTGGAAGTTGGCATATGTCATTGGAAGGGAACAACCTAGAAAAAATGCACCAAATGCATGTTTTCCAGGAACAAAAAATAAGAGGAGAACATTTGGTTTTCTTTTTTATATTTCACTGTAGCTACAACAGATGTGGGTTTTGTGTCGAGCATCGACATTCAAAGAGGAACAAGGCATTTGGAAGGGAACAAACTAGGAAAAATGCACCAAATGTATGGTTTCCAGGAACAAAAAATATGAGGAGAACATTGGGAAAAATGCACCAAACGTATGATTTTCAGGAGCAGGAAAAATGAGGAGTTTTCTTTTTTATATGTCACTATGGCTGTGACAAAGGTGGGTTCTATATAGAACATTGACATTCAAGAAAAAGGAAAATATTTTGGTCGTAGCAGTCACACAGAAAGATGTTCTGCAATAGGATTTTGAGTCAGGGATTACTAGTATTGAAAATTCTTGCTTGCGAGCAGCAAACAAGGAATAACAACGAAACCAAGGCACAAAAACTTACCCGTGAACGAGGGACGATAGAAGCGCAGATCCAAACCCTACAAACTGCAACAACAGGTCCAACTGCGGATGTAGGACCCCAACATTGCAAAGTTGAAGAAAACAAGAGCAAGCAGCAAACAACAAACCAATGAACAAGCACGAAAAGGTCCAATTGCAATTGCAGGACCTCAACTTTGCAAAGTTGAATCAAACAACAACAAGCAGCATCGAACAAACCAATGAACAAGCATCAACCAATGAACCAGTAATGCCAGTGAAGAACAATATTGCCCAAATTCACTGAAGACAACACTGTATCAAAAAATCAGAGGAAAATGTATTGTAACACGCTTGTAGAGTAAACATTTAAGGTTGCGAGGCCTACTAGGTAAACACTTAAGGATGTCATAACCGTCGAAGGGTGTCGCGTTGTGCAAACATTTAAGAAAGAATGCAGTGTGGCAGGCCTGTTTACGTACGTAATAGTGAAAATTCCTCCCCGAGTATGCAACAATAAAGAAAAATAAAAAATAATAATAATAAAAAAAAAAAAATAATAACAATAGTTTGAACAATGGAGACTATGGTAAAAAAATTTACTCAGGGGACAAAGTGATATGAAAACTGACTATCCATGCTCAAAACTTTGGATATCTAAACATTTGAATATGAATATGAGAAGAAGTTCTTCGGATTGTTAAAGTATGTCAGGTTCGTTGGTGATGAGAAAGTGGAAATACAGATATTTCTAAGTGGATTGCCAGCCTTTTATAAGGAAAACATCAAGTATGATGAACCCAAGACATTGGTTGAAGCCATCAAGAAGGCTAAATACCTGTATGAGCAAGGCCAGGGAAGAGAATCCCTACAGAAATCTTGGAAGGACAAGAAAAATGCGAAGTCCGATCAGAGGAGGAAAGGATTCAAACCTCCCTTCAATAGGAATGAGCCTAATAGAAATCATCAAGATCAGTATACTAAGAGAGATTCCAAGAAGGAAGATTCCTTGGGAAAAAAGGGAAGACCACCAATCCAATGTTGGGGATGCAAGGAAGATCACCTGTACAAGGATTGCCCAAACAGAAAAGACAGAGTGAAGACTATGCACAACATCCAAGAGGCTACAACAGTTGAAGATATGGGAAGAATCTATGCAACTTTAAATGATTGACAAGCAGAGTACCAATCCAATATGATCGAGGTGGAAGGTAAGATCACAAATCAACATGTTGCTATTTTGATTGATTCAGGAGAAATTCATTGCTACATTGATCCTAAGATAGTGGATAGATTACATTTGGATAAAAGTAAACTTGGAAAAGCAAGTTTGGTTCAGTTAGCCACTGGAACCAAAAGAAGAATCCATGATATGGTCAGAAGTTGTTCCATAAGTCTTAATGGTGTGAATACTAGTATTGATCTAAATATCATACCATTGGGGTCTTATGATATTCTGATTAGAATGGATTGGTTGGACAAGCATCATGTTGTCCTAGATTGTCATAACAAGACATTTACATGTCTTTATGGAAATGGAAAACATAGCACTGTGAAAGGAGTTCCAAGACCCATCTCTATAAAGGAGATTTCAACCTTACAGCTGAAAAGATGTTTTAGGAAAGGATGTCAACTGTATGCATCTCATGTGGAAGAGCCAAATAATACAAAGGGGCCAAGCCTTGAATATTTCTCAGTACTACAGGATTTTGAAGATGTATTCCAAGAAATACCAGGATTTCCACCAAGGAGGGAGATAGATTTCTCAATTGATTTAGTGCCAAGAGTTGCCTCGGTGTCAAAAACACCTTACGGAATGAGCACACCAGAGTTAAAAGAACTACAAATGCAGTTGGAGGAATTGTTGAAAAAAGGGTACATACGTCCAAGTGTTTCACCTTGGGGAGCACCGATACTTTTTGTCAAAAATAAAGATGGAACCTTGAGGTTGTGTATTGACTTTCGACAACTGAACAAGTGCACTATAAAGAACAAGTATCCTCTACCCCAAATTGATGACCTCGTTGATCAGCTAAGAGCAGCAAAGATATTCTCAAAGATTGACCTGAGGGAAGGATACCATCAGGTAAGAATCAAGGAAGAAGACATTCATAAGACAACCTTTAAGACCATGTATGGGCATTATGAATTTGTAGTGGTGCCATTTGGACTGACCAATGCACCAGCTGTATTTATGTGCTTAATGAATGGCATATTCAGAAATTATTTGGATAAGTTTGTCATAGTATTCCTAGATGACATACTTATCTATTTTAAGTCTGAAGAGGAGCATGAACATCACTTAAGACTGGTATTGCAAGTACTAAGAGAACATCAGTTGTATGCCAAGTTGAGTAAGTGTTATTTTTATCAAAAGCAGATCCATTACTTGGGACACATTATTTTAGAGCAGGGCATAGCAGTAGATCCAGAGAAGATCGAAGCCATTAGAGGATGGCTAACACCCAGAAATATGTCAGACGTCAAATCTTTATGGGATTAGCTGGCTACTATAGAAGGTTCATAATAGGGTTCTCTAAGATTGTTCATCCCATCACTTCTTTGCAAAAGAAGGGAACTAAATTTGAATGGACACTCAAGTGTGAAAATAATTTTAATATATTGAAGGAATTACTTACTAGTGCACCTG
>SNQJ01S0300472.1:0-10366 GCA_010110895.2 Picea sitchensis
TGAACAATGTCACTGTCATCTCCATCTCTGTAAGGATACAGATCTGTAACATTGAATATTGGAGATATTCCAATATATGGTGGTAACTCTATTTCATAAGCATTACTTGAAAACTTCCTCAAGATCTTACAGGGTCCCATTTTCTTTAACTTCAATTTGTTATATTCTCCCCTTGGGAATATCTCCTTCATTAGGTGTGCCAATACTTGGTCTCCAATCTCAAAATTAACTTCCCTTCTTTTATGGTCCGCCCTCTGCTTGTATCTTTGACTGTTTCCTTGTAGTTGTTCCTTGACTTGTTCATGCAACCTTTGCATTTCTTCTGCAAAATATTCAGCATTTGCACTTCTTACTTCTGCCTTGACCAAATCTCTAAGCTCATAAATGCCTCTTGGATGCATTCCACACACTATTTGAAATGGAATCTTACTTGTACTCTTGTTGGGTGATTCATTATAAGCAAACTCAACTTGTGGAAAAACTTGATCCCATCGGTTTTTATGTTCACTAACTAAACTTCTCAGCAAATTACCCAAACTTCTATTCACTACTTTAGTCTATCCATCAGTCTAAGGGTGATATCCTGAACTAAATAGTAAGGTTGTGTCAAGCTTCCTCCACAAGGTTCTCTTGAAATGTCCAATGAATTTATTGTCTCTATCTGAAACTATACTTATTGGAAATCCATGCAACCTCACAATCTCTATAAATAACAAATTTTCTATGTGTGTTGCATCACTGGTTTTATAACTTGGTATAAAGTTTTCCATCTTAGAAAATCTATTAAAAACTACAAATATTGAATCACTTCCTCTTTGTGTTCTAGGAAAACCTAAAAAAAAAGTCCATGCTTATGGCATCCCATGGTCTGTTTGGTAAAGGTAATGGTTGATACAATCCTGCATTATGCTTCTTCCCTTTGGCATACTCGAAAATTCTACATCTATTGACAAACCTCTGTACATTAGACCTCATACTTAGCCAAAAGTAAGAAAAAATCAATTGAGGAAACGTCTTGTCATGACCAAAATGACTAGATAGTCCTCCATTGTGTTTTTCCTTCAATAGGTTGTCCCTCATTGAACACCTCAGAATACATAGTTGACTTCTTTTAAACAATAATCCTTCTTGTATCATTTATTCTAACCAATGACTCATATCTCCCATCAATGGATTTTCACATGCCTCATAAGCTACTTTAAAGTCTGGATCTTCTTTGTACATTTCTTTGACATGTTCAAATCCCAATGTGCTTACTTGAAATTCCTGCAAAATTAAACACCTCCTTCTCAAAGTATCTGCAACCTTGTTAGCATTTCCACTAATATGTTTAATAACAAAAGTGAAATTATGGATGAATTCTACCCATTTGGCATGCTTTTGATTCAATTTCCCCTGCTTGGTTATGAACTGCAAATCATGGTTGTCGGTATACAAGATGAGTTCTCTATGCATAAGGTAATGCCTCCATTTCTTCAAAGCATGTATCATTGCATAAAATTCTTTGTCATAAGTTGAATATTTCCTCTTGGCATCATTCAAATTCTCACGGAAATAAGAAACATGTTTATCTTCTTGGCTTAGGAAAACACCAATTTCTACCCCACTTGCCTCACATACGACTTGAAAAGGTCTTTGAAAATCTGGTAAAACTAGAATACGTGGCTCTGTAATCTTCTCCTTTAACAATCTGAATCCCTTTATAACTTCCTTTGTCCAATTAAAATATTGGCGTTCCTTCCTTATAGTCCTACTGTAAACAAGGATATCATCCAAATAAATAGTCACAAACTTACCAATGAAGTCTTTGAGTAACTCATTCATTAATCTCATGAATGTGCTTGGAGCATTTGTCAATCCAAAAGGCACAACAAACCATTCATACAGTCCCTCATTTGTCATGAAGGTTGTCTTCCAGTCATCTCCTTCTCTCATCCTTATCTGGTGATAACCACTCTTCAAATCTATCTTGGAAAAATAATTTTATCCACTTAAACAATCCATCAAATCATCCATTCTAGGTAAGGGAAATCTATACCTGATTGTTATCTTGTTGATTTCTCTAGAGTCTGTATACATCCTCTAACCACCATCCTTCTCAACACCATGGGCACTTCACAAGGACTCAGGATCTTCCTGATCAACCCTTTGTCAAACAACTCCTAAACTTGTAATCTAATTTCTTCATTTTCCTTTGGTGTCAACTTGTATGCATCTTTATTTGGAAAACTAGCTCATGGAATCAGATCAATATGATGACTAATACTTTTGATATGAGGTAAAGTATTTGGAAATTCATCAACTACTATGTCAACAAACTCATCTAACAACTTTTGTACTTCAACAGGTAGATCATTTATAATAGTGTTAGTGATAATTACTCTTGGCTTACCAACAACAACAAACTATACCTCTTTTTCCTTTTTGACTTCCTGCAAGAGTTCTCTTCCACTCATGAGCAATACACTTGATCCAACTGCCTCCTTGGTTCCTTCATATTTTAGTGGTAGTAGTACATGTTTATGTCCATTCTTTTCAAGGGTGTATGTGTTCTTTCTCCCATCGTGTATTGCTTTCCTGTCATATTGCCAAGGTCATCCCAATAAGACATGACAAACATCCATGGGCATAACATCACACAAAATTTCATCCTTATAACTACCAATTTGAAATTATATTTGCATTGTTCACTTACCAAAATTTGTTGGCCCTTTTGCAACCAAGACACCCTATATGGAGTAGGATGTGTCACCTTTTGTAGTCTTGATTTCTCCACCATTTATGTAGATACTAAATTATCAGTACTTCCACTGTCAATGACTATCTTGCATACCTTTCCCTTTGATTTGCACGTGGTCCTAAACAAATTCTTTCTCTGTGTAGGTTCATGAGTTTTCTTCTCTGCTTTAATCAGAATTATCTTCAACATAAGTGATTCTCCAACTTCAAGAGCCTCTTCCTTTACTTTTGTTTCTGTTGCCTTTTCATGAGCTTCTACAATGTGAGTTCTCCTTTAATTTGTTTCTTTATTTTCATGACAATCCCAAGACATATGCCATGTCTTTCCACATATATAACACATGATCTATCTTCCTCTACCTTTGCCTCTCAAGAAGTATCTTCCTCCTCTGGACTCTCCTTCTGTGGCTGATGGACTACTAGAGCTTCTTATTTCCTCTTTTGTATTTGGAAATATTCCCCTAGACGATCCTTTTCCTCTATTTGAGCTTCTTCCTCTGGTTCTTTGGTTATGCTTTCTGGATAATTTATCCTCTTCTTTCAGAGCTGCTTGATAAGCATCCTCCACTGTCCTCATGGTTAGGAGATTGATTTCATCTTGGATTTCATACCTTATCCCATTGATATACCTGGAAAATTTCTTGGCATCATATTCTACATGACCAACTCTAATGTTCAATTTGTAGTAATCCTTAATGTACTCTTTCACTGACATACCCTTTTGTCTCAAATTATGCAATTTTCTAAACATGTTCAACTGATAGTCCTTTGGCATAAACTTGGTCTTGAATTTTGCTACCATTCTATCCCAGCTCTTAATTTTGGTTTTTCCTTTTCTTCTCCTATCAACTTGTAACTCATCACACCATAAGGTTGCATGTCCTTTCATCCTAGTTCCAACATGCTTGAATTTATTCTCTTCATCTACATCCTCATAATCAAAATACTTGTCCATTGCATTGATCCAATCAAGCAATTTCTCAACATTTAAGTTCCCTTCATACATTGGAACTTCCATTTTAGGTATGGATCCTACCTTTGTAACCAATCTCAACAATTGTTCTTCAACTGTCTCACCTCTCGGGGCTTCTCCTTATTCACTAGAGCTAGTGTCTTCAACTTCACTGGCATCTCCTGTGTCAGGTCATATCCTATTATTTTCTTCAATGGATTCCATCCTAGCCTAAAATCTCCTTAATTAATTCTGTAGCTCTGCAACTTCTCCCAATGGTGGCCTACCTCATCTAGGCGGCATGGTTTATGAAGAAAATAATCATCTTTCTATGATACCACTTGATATCTTGGTTGGACCAATGCTTCAATGGTTCCACCTGTTCTAAGAAGTTGCATCACCCTTCTCGTGTCAATAAGACCGAGGGTTGGTCCATGGTCTAACAAACAGATTGTTAGGCCTAGGTTTACTCCATTTCGCATATGACCAAAGGTTATGACCTTGGTCTAAACCCACGCTCAAATCCTGACCGTATATCTTTCATTCCCTGCCACAATCAAAGGCCCAAGAAATCGTCCAATGAAAGGACAATTCGATGAATGTGTTTTAATCAACCGTTGAGATCAATGGTCCACACATCTCAACATGGTGGCAAGTTAGTAGCTTTTCCACTATGTGCGTTAATCCTAGAACGACACATCACCAAATCAACTGACGATCCAGATCTAAAGTGTGTGACCTCCATAAAATTAACAATTGAGAAACTTTAATTTGCGCTAAGGATCTCCGCCATTGGATCTTATCTTGATCAAGATCAATGGTGTTGGATTCGATTCATCCACCTGGTCAATGATGAATGAGGATCATTGATCTAAATATGATCAATGATCAATGATCAACCTCGATAATTTGTATGCACATGTTGGAGCACGATCTAATGTTCCAATTTCTCCTTTGGTTTGGATCTAACGATTGAGATTCAATCCTCTATACGATATGATCCAACAACCAAAATACCTTCTCTCTAGATCTAACGATTGAGGGTTGTTGAATCTGTAACATACAAATTACTCTGCAATATCATTATTAAATGTATAATTTAACTTACAAATTCCTTCGATTGATTGTTGGAGAAGGGGATCAAAATCAAAATTAAACTAAGAGACATGACACCATAGATGAACTCAAACCTTGACTTTATTAATTCAATACTAGAACTCATGATGGATTGTCTCAGAGTTATCTGCAACCTTAGCTGGGACATAGATCTGTGATTGTAACACCTTATCAAAGTACTTAGTTATTACAGTTCATTAGTATTAAGCTTTAGTTCATAGCGCAGCTAAACCCTAACAACAAATCAACGCAATATTCACACAGACCCAATAGATTCAAGTACTAAGCATACAAATAGAGATCAGATCTAGCATTCGTTCACATTATTCAGCACTAAACTATCATATCAGATTCATCTATCATTTAACATCGCACTAAGCATTGAATCACATAAACAAAAGAACGACGAAAAACACAAAGCATTCACAACACAGGATATACATGGTTCACCCCCACCCTGGGGCTACGTCCACCAACTCTTCATCTTATTTATTAGCTTCCTTCAATCTTCTTACATGCACAAAGCCTCGAGATCAACTTCGCAGAGGACAAGATATCTGTGCACTCTTCGCTAGATCATCCTTCCTTGAGTTATAGCACAAATCCTTCCACAGTCTCTTACAATCACTTGCACTTAGCTCTGCAAGTCTCACACAGTATGGACGAAGCACTTACAACTATTACTTGCACTTAGCACAACTTACAACTCTTCGATCACATAGATCGAACTATTTCCTACATCGCCTAGCTTTCTATTTATACATTACAAAATAGGCCTAAGCATGGGTAAACCCATGGGCCGACATCCCCATACCCGTTACATAACCCAAAAACCCAAAAATCCCTAAAGAGGGGCCGAGATCCCATGATCTTTTCTTTGTCTTGTGCTCCACCTTCGACAACCTGTCGAAGTCCCAAAAATAGGTCAAACATGACCAAGGATCCTCAAAACTTGGTTTAAGGGCTAACAATGCCACATGTACCACCGATGTTTTTGAAATAATCATATTGGTTTTCCAAGCATATTGAGCAAGGGAGTATAAAGGCACAAATCACAATAATGACAAAATAGAAGAATTGGGGATAGGAGGGAAGGTGAGGAAGATATAATCCCAACGGGAGAAGATGATATGGCGATAGGCATGGTAGGTTTCAGCCTATTCAACAAATTTCATCAAACAAATGTATCATTTGTACAAACAAGGGATTGTATGTGCAAACTACACTCAAAGATACCATAAGGTTTTTGGATTGGGAAACAATTAAGTGGTACCATGTAGAGGTAAATTTTGGATCATAGTTGGAATGATTTAGCCAATAGAATCATAATGCCAACACACTCCTAGGTTATGTTCAGAGAAAGTCTATATAATTGCACTAAATCAACTTAAGATTTAAATTAATATTCATTTCCTAATCTGTATCACCAAATGATTTAATAATTTAATTCAGTGGGCTCTTCACTATATTAATAATTGTATCGATTTATTTTGCTTCCATTACCATCCATTCTAGAAATCAGTGGTCCTTTGAGTTGCAAAACAATATGTAGCACGGGATTTCACTTTCAAGTCTCAAAACATAGACTAAGGAGATAAATGAATGAAATACATAAACCATTCACCATTGATACTAGAGAAAAACCCATCCACAATAGAGTGCATAATCAAATAAAGGAGTCAAATTATCTTTCCAATTGTAGAAGTTCCCCATTTGTTTTGACTAGTTTGACATAATAGGTCTTACTATTTGAGGGCATGTTGTTTACAAAGTGATCTGGTTTATTTCCACGTGTTATGATGATAAAACTCAAACCCTTTGACTTTTTTGATTGGCTTTAA
Organism: Picea sitchensis; assembly: GCA_010110895.2. NCBI lineage: Eukaryota > Viridiplantae > Streptophyta > Pinopsida > Pinales > Pinaceae > Picea > Picea sitchensis. The sequence goes on from SNQJ01S0300472.1 coordinate 6,649, forward strand.
TTGAGGTAAACCATAATGGTAAACTTGAATGAATTTTATTTAAATGTTTATATGATAACATGGATGGATAAATTGTACATTGATATTTTTGACATTATCGAATCATATGGTTATGATACATTGAAATGAATATATTTAGATGCATTAATTTTCAAATGCTACTAAGGGTTTACCTGGTGTGATAGAGAAGCCATATGTGTACATTGACATGGGATGGTGTCAAAATTGTATGGACTTTGGATTGAGTCATGTTATTATAATATGATATGTAATTAATTATATGCTTTAATTTATGATTATGGAACAATTTAATGCAATGATTTTAGTGTGTCTAGGCATAGGGAATATGTTTGTCGATGTAAGACACCCAACCCCCTAAGTACCCTTTTAAGGGATGGGGTATTGAATTTTTTCTTTTCTTGAACCTCTTTGAATCTATTTAAAAAGGAAACCATAGTCTTCTACTAGCCAAATTATTTTCAACGGCTATAAGTTTGCTTAAAACATAGCTCTAGATCAAAAGTTATGGCCCTTTGAATTTTCTGGGCCTTTATTGGTCAAATGCCTCTATACTGCCACGTGGAATCCATGTCATCGTGACCATCTGACGTGTTAGAATACGTCACCCCTTAGCGCAGATGTGGCTACAAGCGTGGCACTTGCCACCTATTCCATCAGGCCCTTGGCTTATCAACCTTCGACCTTTTCTATGCTCAACGCAGAGCTTCACATCCTCCCAAGATTCGATCTCACCATATCATGACCCTTGTCCACCGGTCCTTGGGACCACGGGACCTAAGACACAAAAGGTCATCCCTTTTACATTTTTGTAGATCCCTAAAACACTCGATTCAGGATGAGCTGGTTCCCAGGGCACGTGGCTCCATCATATGGAGTCACCTGTCCTTAATCACACTATGACACATGACACTTGGGCATCGAGATGAGTTGATATCTCGTACAGATGGCCCTATCTTATCATTCTACCTATCTCAACCATGGAATGATACGTGGCCACCGTCACCTTGTGACATGTGGCATTCATTCTCCCCGTGAACCACCTTCTCATTACTCCAATTTTGTCTTGACACGTGGCATGATCACCACATGACACATGGATCTCCCATGTGGATTGACATGGTATACACGTCATTGTTTTACTCAGAGTTTGCCTAACAGGATGTTGACACTTGTTTGCCTCCTATTTGTTGAATGACATCATCCGATGTCATCTGGGATCTTTTGGGCACCAACTATCGACCATGTTCGTACGACATATTCCCTAAAATCTCCCGATGGTTCGATATCTGAGATATAGTTGGCATCCTGGGGCACATGGCCCTATATGGTCATGCCACCTAGCATGACACGTGGTGCTTGTATCCTTCGACACATGGCACTCGGTTTACACCTGGACCTTTGTCCAAATATGCCAAATCGATGTGACACATGGCACCACCAATGTGTGACACATGGCCCTCCCATGTCACGACATGTGGGCCATTCATAACGTGACATGTCACCACCGGGTACCAAATATCGAGAATTTATCGATGAAAAGTAACTACTAAAACCTCCAAATCCCGACATCTGAGGATTACAAGATAATTAATGAGGGTAATCCCATGATTAAGGGATAATTAACTATGTTAATTCTTGGGGTTATGATTCAACAATATCTACGACTGAGATCTCTCACTCTTATATAAGAAGGTGGAGATTTAGAGTGTCACTCAACATATCGATGGTGGAATCTATCCCTCGTGTGGAATCCAAGGAGGAAATGTGTTGTTGCCAGATGACCACAGGCATTGGGACCTTATATCCTCACTGTTATGGAAATATTCCCCTACGGACAGGTAAACTTTCCCTTGGATTACAAACCCCTATACCAAGACAAAAAATTACATTTGGACATTACCATTCCTATAAATTCATTTTGTCCATCGAAAAAGAGAGAAGGAGGGGAAGTATTATGCACCTCGTTTATGACGTTTGTCCAAGCCACTCCAACCTATGAGCTTGATATTCACTCTCGGGGAAAATCCATACCTGCAATGAACAATGAGAAACAAATGACTATCTCCTACTCTAACGGATTAGACAAAGCAAATCTATCTATGTGGATTGAGCCAATCAATAGACAAGCAAATACGAATACATAATTGAAGGAAATAGTCCAAGTATATTATATTAGAACCAAGAAAAATTACATACCACGAATGATGTTAGTTGCAACTTCTCCAAGCTCTCCTCATCCAACCCTTGCATGAATCCCAAGATCACAAGTTTGATATATTTGTGTATCTGTGTTTCACCTTGGAAAGCCCTCAATATATAGGCTTCAGAGGCACAAAAACCATGAGTAGATTTGGGAATTAGTTGAGGATATGACTCCTTTAGGTTAGGATCTGATCATAGGACAGTGCCATATGATAGCATTCAATCTCCCTCATATCCAAGACTTGGCCCTTAGAAAGAGGTGAGATTCTCCAAATTTTACTCTAACCAAAAGTAACGCTCCCCTATAGTTAGAGATAGCGTGTTGATCCTAGATAAACGCTCCATAAATAAGGTAAGGGGGATGCTACGCTATGGGGTAGCACTCCCCCAACATGGCCAAGGGGGCGCTTTCCTTCAAAACTGCCCAAAAAATGGTCCATTTTCCAAGTAAAAAGTGTGTTTCTAGCCTTGAAATGATGGGTTTCTTTCTCCAATATGAATTAGGGATCATGAAAAATGTTCTTTGATGGTTTCAAGGGGTTAAAACACATAGAAAAGTGAATGCAACACATAGTAAGGTGCATATGGCACTTGATGACACTTGCGACACTTACCAAGGTGCATACGACACCTGTGACACTTGGGGTGAGATACGCAAATGTGGTATTTTGATGTGTAACAGATGCCCCCTAAATTGTGAGGTCAGAAGAGAAATTGATGGCCGAAACACTTTACAAATTCTTCAGAGAAAGGGCATTGGAGTGGGAGAACCTGGTAGAAGCTGCAAACAATCATCAAACAACATTAATATATGTTTCATTTTTTAGGCAGACGTGCCTATGCTTGGAATACGAGATGACTCAAAGCATGGCCGTTGACCAATACACTACAGATCCATGAAAAATAATGACTAAGGATATGGCCACCAGAGATATAATGTGTATTCATACCTCCATGACATGGACTTATCGCATCCACAAAAAATACATAGTGGAGCTACGAGATAACAAAACATAGCCACTAATAAATACAAATTGGATATATGTGACAATATATATATCAACATGCTCAAATGATCTCCTTCGCAACCTGGGCAAAGCAAATAACATAGTGAATTCTCAACCCAGGGTCTTCATCCCAATCCCTTTGTGGTACGAATCTATCCATGTGAATCAATTATTTTTTGTCAAACATGGTAGAAACCACTTGATTACCGATCATTGAGGTAAACCGTTAACAAGTGCGAGGGAAATCACCAATGATGTTAATGACTCCTAAGGTACCTGTTAGCGATATTTCTTGCTAAGGGGTTGAATTTCAAAAGAGTGGGTCAAAACCCACTTATCCTAAGTTTTGGGCGCAAGTGCATCTGCATTAAACGTGAGTCACTTTTAGACGACTGGGTTTTGCGCGCCTAGATCGACGGCGCACAACAAATTCCGGACCCCCCTTGCCTTTCGACCTTTAAGCAAGGGGGGGGGGGGTCCGGAATCGG
>SNQJ01S0300473.1:0-10366 GCA_010110895.2 Picea sitchensis
TAAATTTACCATTTATGTAACTCCATCTTAAAGCTTGTAAAACAATTTTTGGAGCTACAAGGAAGCTTGGGGGTGCATTTTCATTTTGTCACTTAGTACAATTTATACGTTGCAAATTACAAGGAAACATTTGCCTCTTTTGTACAAACACCCTCTTTAAACTTTAATTGAAAAATAATCAACAAGAAAAGGTCTAATATGATAAACCACACCCCCAACAAGTTTGGGCACAAAGAATGGAGCATAAATCTATGCCCTTTGGATCCTACTTAAGGTTGGAGTGGACATGCAAGTTAAGAGGTGACAAGTCTTTGGTGACTCCAAACTGCTGATGGATTGGGAAAATGGTAAACATAACATTTCTAACTTGGACCTGGGGCCTCAATAGGATTATGGAAAATGAATTAGTTTTTGAAGAGGTTTCCTTTACTCATGTCTATTGAGAATTCAACCACAAATCTTATCAGTGATAAAAGGAAGCACTCATTTTGGAGGAAGTGTTTTTATTTTTATTTTTCATGAGATTAAGGACCATACTCCTATAGATTTGATACTCTTACATCTTTTTTGATGAATGGGATTTTGGTCTTGTTTTAATTTTTCTTTATGTAAAGTTAGATAGAGTTTATCTTATGGTTTTCTCTTAGCATCAATATGATGTCGTGGAACTATTATGTTTAAGAGTGACATGTGTAAGGATGATTGTAAGAGTTAAAATCATAAGGATATGATATAGTATTATTTGATAGAGGCAATACATAAAGACGATGGATAATAACATTAAAACTAGAAGGGATATTGTCAATGTATATTTCATTTCCATTAGAAATATCAATACAACGATTTTTGTGTCGTAAAAAGAGACTTTAAATATAATTTATTGTAGGTAGATTCAAACATTATTATAAATATGCATTAAAGATCACTTAAATATTGCATATAAACCTTTGTTACCAACATCACGATAATATTGCGATAATGACGATATTATCGACAAAACGAGTCTCGACGATATTATCGGGGAAAATATCACACTATTTTGGGCACTTTGAAAATATCGCGATAATATCGTAGATAGCGCGATAATATCGTGTTACGATCCAAAATATCTTTGGCATGCGGACAGGGCCAGAAATAAAGCCCAATTTTCACTTTGTTTTTGTCATTTTGCAAGTGAAGTGTGGGGTTTGGAGTGCAAAGGAGAAAAAGGTGAGTTTTCCTTCAACCAAAGATGAGGAGGAGGGAGATTTTGAGCACTATAACCTGTTTATTGTGAAGTTGGGATTGATTTCTCTCAAGCAAGGGCACATTTGCAGGTATGGGCAACAATTTGTACCATTTTTTTTTTTTAATATTTGTTATCTATCCTTCATCTTGGTAGTTAGGGACTATTGTTTTTAGTTGCCATAAAATTATTTTGGAGTGAGGATTGATTTCCAACAGTTTTTTTTATATTCTTGCAAATTTATGATAGGTTTTTTTTTAACTTTTTTAATTTATCAGTTTTCAACTTTTCCCCCATTTTGAACATTTGTATTTAGTAATTTACTATTACAGTTTACAGTTAAATGGTGATTTTAATTTTTTTACACTATTTTTGTGCCCTAGGTTTGATCACTTGAAGATTGAAAATGCCGAGAAAATTGGATGCTATGTGGGAAGATGGTGATCCTGAGGGGGGTTTTAACCGACAAACTTTGTATTGCAAGTTGTGTAAGGTGAGAATGATGGGGGGAATTACCTGGCGGAAATACCACCTTGCAAGAATCCTGGGACATGAAGTGGATATTTTCCCAAAGTCAACACTGGAAATCATGCATATTTCCAATAAAGTGCTTGAGGATTTGGGTTTAACCAGATATTACAACAAAGCCAAGAAAGATCAATTTGCAAGGACAAGTGGAATATCTGAGGAGGGAAGTTCGGCGGCTTCAATTCCACCTTCTACCTCATCATATTTTGTTTCTAGAACCACACTTGGTGCACAACCTTCTATCAAATCAATGGTAAAACAAAAGGAGAATGAAGAGGCTGATAAGTTGGTGGGTAAGTGTTTCTTATGGAGTGACATTCCTTTTAACATTGCCAAGAAAAACCCATTCTATCAACCAATGTTTGATGCAGTTGTTGTTGTTGGCCCGGGGTACAAGGCACCTACCTATGAGGAGTTGAGAGTATCTATCCTTCAGAATGAAAAGATTCATTGTGCTAGTAGATTGGAGGAGCGTAAGGCATAATGGGAAATCACTGGATGCACCGTGATGTCAGATGGTTGGACGGACTAGAAGGGTAGGACACTTCTTAACTTCTTGGTTAATCTCCCAGTGAGTCAATGTTTGTTAAATCTGTTGATGCATCTGCACATGTTAAAGATGCAACATTGTTATGTGACTTATTGGATGAGTTCATTGAGGAGTGTTGACGAGCGAAATTGACCGTCCGTCAACTGGGAGAGTGGATCCGGTCCGGGGTTGTCTAATAACCCAAGCCATTTGGGATAACCCACCCTGACGGGTTTAGCGGCTCTATTAGCCGATCTAAGTCCTAAGAAAACAAAAATAAAACTACTCTAAATTAACTAATCTAACTAAAACTAACTATTAAACAAACTAATAAAAACTAATCTAAACTATTAATGTATATACAATCTACTATCTAATACTATGCTAACTCTAAGAAATTGAATACCTAACTACTAACAGAAATAAATCTTATTCACAAAATGTACAAAATTTACAATTTACAGATTTGTATGAAAACCTGAAAAACTCATTTGTATTCTGCCCTAAGACAGAGAGAGAAATTGTTTTTTGATTTTTATGATTTTATGAAAAAGAAATAAAACTATCTAAACTACACAACTAATATACTAACTCTAACTACAAATCTAAACTACACATATATCTAACTAAACTACTTAAATTATACTAACAAATTAACTATTAAATACTAAAAATAAACTAACCTGGCGGAATGCTCCAGATTTGTCCTGGATGTAATGATTGTCTTAGCTGATCGGAGGGAGGAAAACCGCACCGAATTATCCAGAAGCTTCTCGTAAACAAAAGCTGAAGTGCTCTTCAAATATGATTATAGGACAAACAAGACATAAAAAATACAACAACCAAATGATTTATAAATCTTCACGGTTAGATAAATCTGTATGCAAAGATCTATACAAAATGATTCAATTAACGAAGAAGAGAAATCCGTGATTCATTAACTGAAACAAAGTAATTGTTGTACTTTTAAAAATAATGAAAGAGATAAGATATGGATAGCACATTAATCAAATCATATCATCCCGCAATAGATTATGATAGCTAAAGTAGTCTATAATCAACTGCAAACTGACATGCATAAAACATGAAACAAAAGATTGATATATTGAAAGCGAAAGTTGTAGCAATAACATCAACTATCATCTCAGTTTGTATTAGAAATCCATAGCCTGGTTCTCCCACAAGTGAGGATGCCCCTTATTACAAAAAATAATAAGTATTTAAAGACCTTCCATAGGGTAAAACATCCTTGTGGAAGTTATCAAAACTGTTTACATAAATCTGGGAAAATATCCCAAGTCTGACTAAACTAGGAACCTAAAATAAAATTGTATCACACAAATATCTCCTAGGCTGCCACAGCATGCCCAATGCAATTCGGATGTACCTGAAAAAGGTAAAAAATGGACAAGTTAGGAGAATATTTTGTTAATGAAAATGATACAAATCTAATTCTATAGACTAGCCATATAATCTTGCGATTCTGTAGCTGGTCTAAATCAGACACATAATCGTATTAAAATCAATTCAAATCTTAAGAAAAACATATTCAAACTATAAAAATATTTGATTGCTAAAAGAATCATGGAAATCGACAATTGTATGCAAATCGAACATACTAAATCGTATTCAACCAAATGATAAAAGAGATGGGTATGCTCTGTTTAATTCGTTGCAAATTCAGGTATACAAAATCGTATAGAACAGTAATGAAATTGTTTCAATATCGAATTGAAATCAATACAGTTAAACAAATCATAGGAAATCGTTTATGCTGCCTCATCCACCAACCGGAAACACGATCGAATCCATACGAAAATAGCAAGATCATTTTCAAATTGATATAACTGTATTAACATAAACAAACGATCCATGCCATTAGCGAATCAAATCAAAACTGGTGTGTAAATTATCACAAACGAAATCATAATGAAATCAACCAATTGATAACAGGACATGTGAGAGTTTCGTAATCATTTGTTATTGCTAATTGGGGTACGAAAAATTGACTGACATTCAATGAAATCATTACTCGAATTCATTTCAAAACGAACTATTAACCGAACTTTCTCATACGAATTCAACAGAGATAACATAAGTCGATCTGAGTTAACAAACTCGTTTTGAAAATTAAATTCAACAGAGCAGCATCAAGTCTATTTTCGATACGAATCCAACTCATAAAAACAATCATGCTAACTCAAGATATGCAACTATCCAATCAACACAAGAGCGAATTGAACAGTTTGAGTTTGACATAGTCGTTGTGAATCAAAACAATTCCAAGATTTGGGTGTAGAGATCTTTTACACAGGCCAAATGAGAATATCGTTTCCATACAAAACAGATTCGTTCTTTCCAAATCGGAGTCGAACAGAGTTGTATTCCTGATTTAGAATATTACATCTCATAACATATTAAAAGATCATAACAATTCAAACTCACGAAATCGTTCCAAAATCACACCATAAAATCAGAGCCGCTATAATCCAACCATAACGAAATCATACCAAATCAAAACATGGTTGTGCTCTAATTTTAGCATACAAATCTCATGTATAGGTACAAAATCCAAGCGAAATCAAACACCATTGATCGCATTAACTCACACCAGCAGACAAACGAATCAAACCCAGTGAAAACCAATCATTTGCTAAACTGGGCATGACCAAATCGTATAACTAAATCAAAAATTCATTTAATTTTAGCAAAACGAAAACAATGTACAGGATCCACAAAACTATGACAGAGTCATTTCGAGTGATGGACAGAGCTATTTGAAAACCAAACTGAAATTATTATATTAATCCTAGCAATGCACAAAACGGAATTGATATCGAAATTCATACCTGGATGACGAGCATACAACTTGATCATGACATTTTGGAATTTACGAAGGTTGTAGCTGATTCGACATTCCTAAACACGATGGAACCAATGGTTTTCTTCTTCTTATCATTAGCTCGAAGCTTGTCCCTTTCACTAGTCAACACTGCAACTTGATTTTCCAATGATTTGATTTTCAACTGTAATAAGGGGACGTCGGTATAGTAGCATTCCAACCACACATTACATTGGTCACATGACGACTGTCTGGGCTTGGAAAATGTAGGTGAGGGCTTGGTTAAATCGCCGAGGGTTTCGTTAGGTAGCTTGATCCTTGGGTAACTAGGATTGTTCCTTAGGCAAGGGGGTAAATTAGAAACGAAGTCATAGGGTGGCTCGGAGCACAGACCTTTGGAGTAAGGGTACTCACTAGCTAGGAAGCGTTCGACGTCAGAGTCTGAGTCTTCATTGAGGACTATGGACTTATGCTCAACACTAGGTTTAGGTTTATTCCTAGCCAGTCTCGATATGAGTCGAGCATTCCTTTTACCTTTGTCGTCGACAGTAGGGTTACCTTTGACCTTTTTGCTCATAGGATTTTTAACAGCCTCAACCTTCTCAGTTATAACGTTGGGTAGATCAATATCAGGGTCGACCGAGGGTTTAGGAGAGGCCAGTAGGACATGGAAAGGCACGGGTGGACCGACCTTAGTTTCACTAACCACAGGCTTGTCAATTTGGACAGGCTCTCTATCAGCAAAACCATTTCGAAAGATAAAATCTTGCCAACTATCACCGTGGAGATTTAAATGATAAACGACTATAAGTCTGATCAGGCCATGGTGAAACAAGCTACTATCGGCCTTTTCTCGTTTAAACCTTTTTGACGTTTTATAACGGCTACACTGGAAGTAAAATGGCATATTTAATGGATAACCCATAAAATTCATTAACAGTCGAAGACGATAAAGAAAAACCAGTCCATATCGACCCTCACAGGTCACGAATTGTTTAACCACCATCAAAAGATCATGCCACCTTGGTTTAAGCATGGAAATCGACATACCTTTGTCACAGGATGTGACCTTCCGTGAGACGAACAGTAACGGCCATGGCACCTCCTCAACTTTAGAGTTTTTAAACCATCACTGGCCCGTGGTTGCTAACCCTGTGGCAGAGATGATGAACTCTTCATTGATTTCAAGATGAATGTCACCTATCTTGGCCCTACACGCATCAAACGTCATGGCGAACTGATGTGAAACAAATAGATTAAAACCCTCAAACCATTGTACAAAGGTGAGCCAACCATTATCTTGTAAATCTTTCCGGGCATTGTCGAACAGTAGCAAGGCTTGACTACTGTTCGGCTCAATTCGCACCACCGGTGCCATGGAGGAGAGCAGATGGTAAGTGATGTGAACGAGCCAGGGTTTGAATGCAACACACACAGGAGAAGAACACTCGAAGGCTTACCCGAAGATAGCAAAGGTAAAATAGGGATAAAGGAAGGCATTAATGACATCGTGCGAAGGTGGTAGAGCTATTCTCTATCCATGCAGAATAGTCATTACCATGGTACAACCGCCAGTGCTTTCAACTATTCAAATCACAACGCATATGTGTTATAACTATGCCATTTCAATCAATCAATCGAAACCTTTGGTAAGTGGATAAACCATTCGCGCAATCAAAAGGTTATGCCATAGTTTTAAACTAAACACACAAATTGAAACCAATACCAAGGGTTTGACCAATGTGACATGCGTTGTATAGAACGATTCATACCAAGAGTTTAAACCATAACACCAATATTTTTTCATATAACCAATGTACCAAGTGAATTGATCAAATATCATGTGAATCCAATCGCCAATGTATCACAAACTCAATGAAACAAAAATTACACAATCAATCAAACAATGTCAAATAAGTACAGATTAAAAGGTCTTTGCCAACTGCATAATGATAAGTAAAATGTAAACGCAATGGGCATATCGACAAGAAGGATAATGACAATTCAATAATGATTTTAATGCGACTTCGAAAGACCAAGTTTTCATGATTACAGTCGTGAAAACAAAAACGAGGGTAAGTGTGCGAATGACGCAAAAATAAAAGTGTCGTTTATTTGAGAATTGCGACGAAAAATTAAGGTTGGCAAACACTGGTGTAGGCAGCTTATAAGATAGTGGAAAATGTGAATTGGCTGCCAACAATGGCGACACACTGGTAGAAGCAGTTATCTCTGCCAAAAGAACAAATTCAGATTAGGACAGCAAAGATAATTCCAACTCAAAAACAACAACCAAAAAATCGTATAAACATCATCATTAACCAACTATTCCAGCATTGTTTTAAAAGATGAAAACTGATAATAGAATTAAGATCAGCGAGTCACGATATTAAAGATAAAATCTCCAATACTGTTTACAGAGCCACTGCTACCAGTAGGCATCCATAGCCTCGACAGGGTTTCCATTTAACCCACTCTAACATCTGTATCCTGCCAAGAAGTTCTAGATCAGAATAAAGGACATTAAGAGGTTTCTTATTTGCAATTTTTCATATACCCGAAATTGCTTCACTGCCAGCGAGCCTGTTCAGTACCCCGACAAAGTTGTCTTGGCGTCATGCATGCATTTACCCGCTGCCAGCAGAGCTGTTCAGCATCCCGGCGGGTTTGCAATCATTTCCCACAGCTCTATTAATAATTTATTTTGTTTTGTTTTTCTTCAAAGATATACAGTTGAGCGGGGTGACGCTGAAAATCATGATATTTTAACATATATATTTTTTTAGACCTCATCAGAATTTTTTAGAACTATCCTTTATTAAGATCCAGAGATGTTTCAAAAAACAACAACTTCCTAAGGTAGGGAGACATCTTCTGAGTCATTCCCTTAAGGAATAGGGACAGCGTAAAAAGATAATAGATGATCATGACAAGCTTTACTCAAAGAACGAAATCAGTCAACTTCTTTCAAACAACATACTTTTTGCCAACACAGAGATAAATTTCAGAAATATACCATTGATGTTTATACAATTTTCTTAGCAGTTATTTCAACGAAGAAATTTTCTGTTTTCTTTGTCTGAAAATCTCAGTATACAGGTATGTGTATTTCAAAAAACACGATCTGATAAACTCAAAGGAAAAATCAAAAACAAAAAGAAAATGAAAAAGAAAACAGAAGCAAAATATGTACATAATATACAAGGGTTGTCATCAAGCAAAGTATCTTTTCAAGGCTTGGCCATTCATCGGATAAGTGTCAGGATGCCCTTCTAGATTTTGCAATCGAAAAGAACTGGGACCCAACTTTTCAGCAATTAAAAATGGTCCAAGCCATAAATTTTGAAATTTCGTGTGCTCTCCCTTCCCCTCATGTGGTTTGTCCCATTTCAAGACAAGATCACCTACTTCAAAATTCCTATCAGAAGCAGAGTTAGAATCGAACCAGATTTTAACCAATAGTTGATGCTGATCTAACTTATGTTTATCTTGGGTTCTTACCTCTTCTAGCTTCATCAAAGCGTTAATTCGGTTTTCCAAAGGGGGACAATCTTCTTCTTGGGCTTTCTGTAACAACTGTAGCAAAGGAAGAAGAATGTGAGGTGGCAGAATTACTTCTCTGCCATAAACGAGAAAAAAGGGGGAGTTACCTACAACAACTTTTGGTGTTATCCTATCATCCCACAATGCGTTTAACGGTGCATTGTGCCAATTTTTGTGATTTTCAACCACTATTCTCTTGATGATTTTAATCAAGTTCTTGTTTGTTGATTCTGCCAATCCGTTGCCCTGAGGGTAATAACTAGCAGAATACTTTAGTTTGATTCCTTTTTCCGAAGAGAACTCTCTCATCTCAAGAGAGGAAAAGTAAGAAGCATTATCGAATACTAAACAGTCAGGGATACCAAAACGAGTGATAATATTTGAATTTAGAAAGGCAATTACCTGACTGGTGTTGACGGTTCTTAACACAACAGCTTCAGACCATCGGGTAAAGTAATCTGTGGCTGTCACAATAAACTTGTGCTGTTGTGACGACGGGGGGTTGATCAGACCTATGATATCAAGGCCCCACTGCTGAAAAGGAGAGCCTACTGAAACAGGCTGCAAAGAAAAGGCTGGTTTTTGTAACCGCCCTGATGCTTTTTGACAAATAATACACTTATGACACAAGGCATGGGCGTCTCTAAAAAGTGTGGGCCAGTAATAACCGTCTCTTAAAACCTTATGAGCAGTGGTGTCACCACCAAAATGACCACTAGCTTCTCCTGCATGCAACTCTAGCAAGACTTTTTCTTCTTCGTCTTTTTCAAGACAATGCATCAGTACGCCATCAAAACTTTGACGAAACAGAATACCATTAACTAAATGAAAGGAGGCAGACTTTAATCTCAACGCTCTTCTTTTAGAGGGATCTAGGTGACGGGGTGTTGAACCATGTTCAAGACATAATCTTATATCGTCATACCAAGGACTGATAGGGTTTTGTGCGTAACAGATTAGATTTTGATCATGTTGTCCTAGGTTTGATGTATCGCTTTCTACTTGCCGTCCTGCTGCTGAATTAGCAACTAACTTGCATAACCTTTGGCCTCTCACTATCTGGGCTGGGGTGATTTCTAATTCGTACTCCTGCAAGAAGGTGACCCAGTTAGCCCTCTTTTCACCTAGTTCCTTCTGCACTAACAGGTTCCTGACGGCTGGGCAGGGAACAATGAATTTTGTCCTAGACTTCAAAAGATAGGACCGGAAATGCTTGACTTCTTTGAAAACAACATAGGCTTGCCGATCTACCGCTGGGTAATTAAGTTCAACACCTTTGAAAGCGGAGCTCATAAAGGCAATGTGTACTTCATTGTTGTCGGCATTCTTTTGGGTTAGGATGGCGGCATAGGAACGGTCAGAAGCAAAAGTGTAGAGTGTAAAGTCTTGAGAAAAATCGGGGCTCATGAGAGACGGAGCGTCTATTATGGTCTTCTTTATTGCATTAAAAGATTGATTTTCTAGGGGTCCCCAGTGATGTTGGGTGTCTTTCTTAATTAGGTTCTGCAAGGTTCTGACCATTTCGGAGAAGCTCGGGACAAATCTTCTCACAAAGTTAATCTGGCCTAAGAAAGACTGCATAGATTTTTTGGATGTAGGAGGGGAAAGTTTTGCGATGACCTGAGTCCTTTCGGGGTCGATAATCATTCCTTCACTTCACACAATAAATCCTAAGAGTTTACCCTATTCTACTGCAAAG
>SNQJ01S0300477.1:0-10330 GCA_010110895.2 Picea sitchensis
AAAGGTAAAAAGAATAAAAAAGGTAACTCAATGAAGGAATAGAAGCGTTGGAGGTTGAGTTAGGAGTTAACCCTAGGGGTTAACTTAACTCAACATGGAAACAGAAAAAAGTATTAAGAGAAGGCTAGGGCGCACCTCTCATTTCATCTTAGATATTTGGTATTTGCTTGTTGATGATCTTGAGCATACAGTTTTGAGGGCTTTGATATTACAAACCTTAGAGAACAACTAGTGGTGAGATATCCCACTCACTTGTTCCAAGCTTGGTCTCGGGGATGAAATACTCCACCCACACCATTCTACATCCTTCATCTATTCAGGAAAATCAGCAGGGCCCTACCAGTTAGGATTTTTTAAGTAGGGGCACACCATTTGTTGAAGAAGAGTTTGATCCAGCCTATTGAGGAAGCCTTGGGAGATTTCAGCATTAGGCTTTTTCTTGCAGGCCCTTGCTCATCAGTTTGGAGGCTTCTTTGAGGAGTCATCACATTCCTACCACCTCTGCAGGCTGGGACGGTTTTGGGAGGTAGAGGACGACTTGGTGATTCAATGTTTTTCAGATCTAGGAGGCCATAGCCCAGATTTGACCTTGGAACTTCTCTCAGGGGTTTGTGACTGCCCGATCTACCATCCTAGAGAGTTTCAGTGGATTCAGTGCCCTTGTTCAGCTAGGCCAAATTATTGGCCATATTCAGGGTTTCAGGAGGGTCATACTAGTTTGGGGTTTCTGCAGTTTGAGGAGGGGGCTTTAGTGTTTGAGCTCCATACTTCAGGAGGAGGCTATGATTTCCTTGATCTATCATTGGGAGGATTTTAGCAACATTTGGGGGTCTTCATCTTCAGGAGGTTCGAACCCTTGGTCTCCATTGTCTTTAGCAGGTCGTACCAGCAGCTTGAGGGTTAGGATAAACCCTAGTTTTGTAGTGGAGTGTTCATCTTCAATTGCAGCCTTTGGAAGGCTTGATTTGTATCACCGGGAGAATTTTGTATGCAGCTCTTATTATTGTCTTGAAGCCATCTGAAGCTATTCCAGATCTGCTTCTCCATTTGTATCAGGTGCTTGATTTCTTATAATAAAGTTTAGATCTTGTTTGTGGTTCCTATCTTGTGTATTGTTGAAGATATTCATATGTTGCAATGATTCTTGTATAAATTGTGGTTGAATAACTAAATAAACCCTAAGGCCGAAATGTTCATGGACAACCTGCATACACAACAATTAACAATCAAATCAGTGGTTAGTTAGTGTTTCCAAGCAAAAAAATTGGCTTAGGAACATTACAATGGTATCAGAGCTCTGATCCTCCAAGCCTGTGAGGATTAGCGCATGCAGAGGTATAATGGTATCTTTACGGGCAGAAGGAAAAAGCAAACCAGTGAAACAGAAGATGAAATGGAGGGTTCAGGGGATGACCGTGAGCCACAGGGCTTGGTTTACTTGGCAGATGAATTCCATAAAACCCTAAACCTTACATAAAGCAACCTGGTCCATCATTTACAGGAAAGTTAGGAGACAAACCAGAAGGGGAAAACCAAAATCACTGAGACCTTGAAGAAGGTAGATGGGAATATGAGGAAGATTGATGAGAACTAGATTCAGATAACCCAACTATTGATGCAGATGACTCATCAGGGGAAAGACCCTGAGATGTATGGAAGCAGAGAGGTTGGTGGATCCCATGGGGGAAACAAGTATAATCCAAAAAATGCTCCCAGGTATGAGGGAAGCCATGGAGGGATCACGTCACATGGACAGATGGGTAGCAGGGCTACCCCTAGACCTTACTTTCCCACATTCACAGATGAACAAATACAACATGAGCAGGTGGATGATTTTGTTGAGCAGATGGCACAATGCACCAGGGAGTACCATGACTTGGATATGATAATCCAGAGGTAGATGTCCTTGGATCAATACTGCCAACTCAAGTTCAGAAACAATCCCAGGTCGAACCATAGAAGAAACTATGAGTTTGAACAAAGAGCAGGGAAGATGGAGATCCCATACTTTGATGGCACGACCAAGATAACAACGCATGCATGGGTACAGAAGCTGGACACTTATCTGCATCTTAATCCCATGAGGGAGATGGAAGCCATCGAGTTTGCCACTATGTACTTGGATGGAAAGGCTCATGATTTGTGGTATCATGGACTCACCACACTAGGACACAATTAGATAGTGACCTACACAGAGTTCACTCAGAGACTCATTGATAGATTTGATCAGGGGGACCTTGAACTGCACTTTCGGGAGCTCACACAACTCAAGAAAACAGGAGTAGCGGAGGTATACATTGAAGAATTCCAAAGACTAGCAGTCATGGTGCAGGATATATCACCGACCAAAACCATGATGCTCTTCACTGAAGGGTTGGGTAAAGGCTTTTAAGCCTACCAACCTACAGGATGCTATTTGGAGGATGAGGGACCTAGGACTAGCTGCCAAACCAAAATTTGTGCCTAGACCACCTCTTAACATCTGAGGACGAGATCAAAGACCTCCAATGAACCTGAGAGGAAGTGACCCGAGGGGTTTTGACATGGGTCATGGCAGAATGGATGAGAACACCAGGAGGGAATTGAGAAGGAAGCAAATTTTCTTCACTTGCAAGGAGCCATGGAACCCATCACACAAGTGCATAGGCTGTGGACAAGTGCACTACATAGAAGTGACTTCAGAAAATGAAGAAGAGGAAGATTGCGGCCAAATACAGAACATGGAGGCCGAAACCACAGAGACAACAGAGGATGAGATCACAGGACATGACGGTATGGTTGAAGAGAAAGCCACCTTGGAATCTATCAATGGAGTGCCCAAATATAACACTTTCAGGATGAGAGGAGTCTTGCAGGGGAAAAAGGTATCAGTATTGATTGATGGGGGAGCTTCTCACAATTTCATTGACTCAACACTGTTGCGGAGGAGGCATATACCCATGGTTGAATTTGAAGGATTCAAGGTGGAGGTAGCAGGTGGACACACTATGCCTTGTGACAGGTACATCCCAGGTCTGAAGCTGACATTGGGTAGGCATGAGCTAATACAGGATGTCTACGTGACGGACCTTCCGGATACTAACATAATCCTTGGAGTTCAGTGGCTTAGTACATTAGGGCCTATCACCACCAACTACAAGACCATGGAGATGTCTTTCACAGAGGAGGGTGGACGAAAGGTAGTTCTCTGAGGCATGACAGATAACTCAGCTAAGGTAGTTACGGCCAAGAGGATGGAGGCCATATTCAGGAGGGAGGAGATAGTGTATGCAGCTGAGTGTAGGATTTCAGCACGTGTGGACGAGCAGTGCAAGGTTCACTACACTCCAGAAATCCAAGAGATCCTTGAAAAACACAACAAAGTGTTTGGACCGATTCCACCAGGGGTGCCACTAGACAGGGGGTTTGATCACATCATTGAGTTGGAGGCAGGAGCCAAACCAGTCATCACCACACCATACAGGTATTTGAAGAAGTATAAAGACGAGATAGAGAAAGTCATCAAAGAGCTCTTGGACATGGGGCATATCATACCAAGCTCTAGCCCTTTTGCTTATTTAGTAGTGTTGGTCAAGAAAAAAGATGGAACTATGCACATGTGTATTGACTTCCGGGCATTGAATAAGAAGACAATCAAAAACAGGTATCCTATACCAAGGATTGATGAGTTGCTGGACAAACTACATGGGGTTGTCTATTTCACAAAGATTGACCTATGCTCTAGCTACCATTAAATCAAAATGAGGGAGGAGGACATCCAAAATACTTCTTTCATATGTCATTATGGTCATTATGAGTTCTTGGTGATGCCCTTTGGGTTAACCAATGCCCCAACCACATTCCAATCTTGTATGAACCATGTTTTCAACAAAAAGTTGAGAAAGCATATGTTAGTATTTTTTTATGACTTGCTCATTTATAGCAAGACGTGGGAGGAACACCTTCGACACGTGGACCAAATTATGTCTATCATGGAGGAACAATCATTGTACGCTAAGGAGTCCAAATGTGAGTTTGGAATGACAGAGGTTCTTTACTTGGGACACACCATCGGAGAAAAGGGGGTACAGTTACATCATGAGAAAATTAAAGCCATTATGGAGTGGCCTACTCCTAAGATGCTCATAGAATTAAGGGGATTTCTAGGCATGTGCACTTATTACAGGAAATTTTTCAAAGGGTTCTCTCAGCTTTGTGCACCCTTGACTGATTTGACTAAGAAGGGAGCCTTCAAATGGAGTGAGGAAGCTCAATGTACGTTTAATAATATGAAAAAGGTGATGAGCACGTGCCCAGTCTTAGCCCTACCAGATTTCATCCATCCTTTTACCTTGGTAAATGATTACATTAAACATTTATCTCAATATGCTCACATGCTATGAAGTATAATATTTTTCAAAGATTGCTACCTCAACTATAGTGTTTACTTGTAATGGTGTAGTTATCAACTTGTCACGTGCAACTTTAAATTTTATCAACTTAATTAATCAAACCTGGAACCTGAAGTCTTGTTCTCAAGAATGAGTGTGTTACTTTTCTTCCAAGTCTCCTTCACTCAAGATGACAAGTGCTTTCTTCAACCTGTCTTATGTACTAAGACAATATGCTATCTTGACAGAAGGTTGGGTTAGAGAATAAACTCTATGATCTCAACTTTAATCAATCTAATACCTTGACTTTAATTTTGACCAAAGGTTAGTATGATGTTCATAGCTTCAACATGCAACCTAGATCAAAATAATGTCATAACAAATAGATGCATATCAGAATAATCAAACCTGGGTTGCATTATTCCTCTGAATGTATTGGATCCGAGATCCTTCTGGATCTATGGCAATATATCCCTTCTCCTACAAACACCCTTTAAATCTTAACAGTTTAAACATATGTCAGTACATACCTCTGATAGTATTTGCAAGTAGTGGCACCATTTGGTAATAGCGATAATAATTACCAACCCTTTAAAAACTTCAAGGGTGACTACAACTAGTACTGCAACTGAAACTGAAACTGCAACTGCAACTGCAACTACAACTGCAACTGCAACTACAACTGCAACTGCAACTACAACTACAACTTAGGGTTTTATGAGGAAACCCTAATTTTTTAAACTTCAAATTTTGAAATTCTGATCTAAGGACTAGATGCACTGGGCTAAGGCGAGTTTGATGGAGTTGTTAGATTTCAAAAAAATCAAGTTTTTCCCCTTGAAACTGTTAGCTTTTTATCTCAGGAGGTACTCCACATGTTTTGTCTTGTATGTGGATGTTACCTTATGTTGACACTACTAGGCACTTATCTTTGTAATGGGTTTTTATAAAGATGTAAAGTGGTTCTTTTATTAAAGTGACTTTTAATAAAGTGTACCTTCTAATTTTAAAGTGACTTTATTTCATAAGGTACACTTATGAAATAAAGTGAAATGTACTTTAATATTTAAAGTGATTCATTTTGGAGGGATCGTGACCATTGATCTTGAAAAAGGCAAGATCTAATCTTGGCCTTTGGATTTAGGGTTGGGGAAAGTGAAAATACACTTTAGAGGGAAAAGGGCATTTTCAGATTTATAAAAGAATGCATTGGGTAGTGTGCAAGAAACATCGAGAGGAGATTGAGAGAGATTTTTTGATAGATCTTGAGAGAGGAAAGTGAGCAACTTGGAGGAAACATTTCCCAAGAAAAGGAGGGCACAAATCTCAAGGAAATTTTCTGTGTGTAGTGTTGTTCTATTTTTTCTGTGCTGGGTCGTATTGTACGGATCCGTACAGTCCATACATCAAGAAGAGGTGTGTGAATTTCGAGGCAACCTTTTGGCACATAAATCGAGGTGATTTTTGGAGGTCTTCTTGTTATTGCTGGGCAGTACTGTGCAGGTTGTACAACAGACTGTTGGGCACATTTTTCGAGGCACAAAATTTGAGGAGGTCGTACAACTGTACGAACTTGGGCATGTTTTACAAGGCATAAAATTATGGGGGATTGTTTGGTGTTGTGAGGTATTTCTCTTGGCTGGAAATGTGATATTGCTGATGTTATGTACTTTCCTGAAGCTGAACAATAAGATATCTCTCTCTCTAGTTGGGTTTCCCCACATTGGGGTTTTCCCTAGCATTTGCCTAAATTTCTGAGTTTTATGGGTTGTTTTCCATTGTGTTTATTTCCGCTGAATATTTTCTTAGAAATGTGTATTTCTGCTTATGGTAATTTATGAATATGGGTTTGGGACATTTCGAAAGTTCATTACAGACAATTATCTCTAGGTTGCTAAGTGTTTGACAAAAATTTTAGCTTGCTAATTTTTGTCCTTAAAAATCTACATGGTATCAGAGCTTGGTATCTGAGTGACGATGCACAATGTGATTTTTGGGCAAAGTTGAAGAGGGAAAGGGTGTGATTGTTTTCCTTGAGTTGTGATAGGGAATATGACTGCAAGCATTAGATTTGAGGATCAGTTGGATGGCATTTCCAACTATTTGTAGTGGAAGGTTTGATTTTCAGCTATTCTCAAGGAGAACAAGATTTATAACTATGTCAACTCTGTTGTGACAACTCCCACAACAGATCTTATTGCTTTGGACTTGCATGAGGTCAAGGAATCCAAGGCTCAGAGGATTATTCTAGATGGGGTGAAGGATCACCTTATCCCACACTTGGCTGAGAAAAAGACTGCCAAGGAGATGTGGGATGCACTTAAAAACTTGTTTGAGGCAAAGAATGAGAACCAGAAGATGGCCTTGAAGGCTAAACTGCATGATACCAAGATGGCTAAGGAGGAGAGTTTCTCTTCTTATCTTACCCGGGTAGCTCAAGTAAAAGATGAGTTGACTGTTGTTGGAGAGGTCATAACAGATTCTGAGTTGGTGAGGATAGCCTTAAATGGATTCACCAAAGAATGGGAAGTCTTCATTAAATGTGTGGTGGGACGTGAGCATCTACCATATTGGAGCAGATTGTGGGATGATTTCACTCAGAAGGGGATCCAAAAAATATCTCAGAGTTGTGAACAAAAGACAGATGGAGTTGATGAGAATGTTTCTCTCGTTGCAAAGAGCAAGAAGAAAGGAAGTTTTGTAAGGGACTTGAGTAAAGTTAGATTCTATTGTTGTAACCAGTTGGGGCACCTTGCCTCTCATTTTCCTGAGATGATGAAGAAGAAGAGGGAACCAGAAGGGCCTGAGACAGCTGCTAGAACAACCATGGAGGAATTTGCTTTAAAGTACGACAAGGAATTTTCTTTAGTGACCCTAGTTTCCAGTGTCAGCAGCGGAGGATTTGGACGTGATATCAAATGGTTTGTGTGTAGTGGAGCCTCTTGCCACATGATGGGAATCTGGAGAGTATTCCTAGATTTCACAGAGACTGGTCATGGTTGACAGGTGGTAAATGAAGGTGGTATGGCGAGAGTTGTACGTGGAGTTGGGAGTGTTAGATTCCAACTCAAATTTTGGGGACTCTTGGAGCTTGATGGAGTTCTCTTTGTCCCAGGTTTGAGGGTTAACTTGCTCTCAGTCTCAACCTTGGAGGATGTAGAATAATGCCTATTGTTCAAGAGGGAACATGTCTTTATCTACACGTAGGGAGTGGACCTGGTGGAGCTGCAACTGATCGGTAACCGGGTGGACAGGTTGTATATGTTGAGAGGACAACCTTCAATGTATGATTCAATGTCGAATGAGGAGCGTGAGGAGGATCCTGAGACTGCGGTGGAGCCAAGGTTTCAATCTTTCATTCCTAGAGAAGAGAGTGAGTCTGTTCTGAGCACTGGCAGAAGGTTCAGATAGGTTGATCGAACCAATGCTCATGATGAAGTGAGCTTAGGGTTCCGGGTAGCTTCCAGGAGAAGATCTTCTAGTTCGAGTTATGTGAAGGTGTTGAGGATGGCTCCAGTTTCCGAGGGAGCTCCTACAGAGCATAATGTGATGGGACCAAATGATGGAGATGTCAACGAGTACATCCCTCACTAAGAGGGAGTGTTAGCTTTTTAGCTCGGGAGGTAGTCCGCATGTTTTATCTTGTATATGGATGTTACCTTATGTTGACACTACTAGGGACTTAACTTTGTAATGGGTTTTTATAAAGCTGTAAAGTGGTTCTTTTATTAGTGACTTTTTAATAAAGTGTACCTTCTAATTTTAAAGTGACTTTATTTCATAAAGTACACTTATGAAATAAAGTGAAATGTAATTTAGTATTTTAAGTGATTCATTTTGTAGGGAATGGATCATGACCCTTGATCTTGAAAAAGGCAAGATATAATATTGGCCTTTGGATTTAGGGTTGGGGAAGGTGAAAATACACTTTGGAGGGAAAAGGTCATTTTCATATTTATAAAAGAATACATTGGGTAGTGTGCAAGACACATCGAGAGGATATTGAGAGAGATTTTATGAGAGAGCTTGAGAGAGGAAAGTGAGCAGCTTGGAGGGCACATTTCCCAAGAAAAGGAGGGCACAAATCCCAATGAAATTTTATGTGTGTAGTGTTGTTCTATTTTTTCTGTGCTGGGCCATACTGTACGGATCCATACCATTTGTACAACAAGAAGAGGGGAGCGACTTTTGAGGTATCATTTTGGCACATAAATTGAGGAGGTCGTACAACACACTATTGGGCATGTTTTTCGAGGCACAAAATTTGAGGAGGTCATACAATTATACGAAATTGGGCACATTTTCCAAGGCATAAAATTGTGGGGGGCTGTTTGGTTTTGTGAGATATTTCTCTTGGCTGGAAATGTGATATTGTTGATTTATGTACTTTCCTGAAGCTGAATAATAAGATCTCTCTCTCTCTCTCTCTCTCTCTCTCTCTCTCTCTCTCTCGTTGGGTTTCCCCACATTAGGGTTTTCCCTGACATTTGCCTAAATTTCTGAGTTTTATGGGTTGTTGTCTATTGTGTTTATTTCCGCTACATATTTGCTTAGCAATGTGTATTTTTGCTTATGGTAATTTATGAATATGAGTTTGGGACATTTCATAAGTTCATGAAAGAGAGTTATCTCTAGGTTGCTAAGTGTTTGACAAAAAATTTAGCTTGTTGATTTTTGTTATTAAAAATCTACAGAAACTTGACCTTCAAAAATATGGATTGGTACTTCTAGTACTAGTTCTGGTTTCCTAGTTTTTCTAGTTTTCTAGTACTTTTGGTTTTCTGGTATGAGTCAAAACTAGGGTTTGAATTTCCAGAGGTTCTATCCACTGAAAAGGTGTGCTCAAGCTGCCAAAAGATTCACTAGGGTAGGGCACACGTTACTAGATGGATTTTAGGAAAAACTTCCTCTCCAACAAAATCCCTAATTTTCTTTTACGACAACAATGACCTTTTTGCTTATCGAGTGAAAGGTGCTCTCTTCAGCTTAACTCTGATACCATGTTAAGATTTGAGATATTATTAGATTTATTTTCAATTTACTATATAACAATAGCATAGGTAGGATCACTTAGAGAAACACAATGACAAGATACACACCATTTATCTTGGGAAACCCTCATGGGGGAGAAAACCCAACAAAAACTTCCTTAATATAGATATCCAATACAATGCCAAGGCAATAAACCAAAACACTAGAGAATATCCAACATTGAGCAATGCGCCTCTCTCTTCCTTCTTTTCCCAACTACAGCTACCAAACTTGTGCACTTGATGAGTGAATGATTCAGTGAACAAATGAGGCGCTAGCCTCCTTTATTTATACTAGCTGGCAGGTGCTGAAAAGGTGTCTCTTCACTGGGCAGGGTCAACTTCTCTTCTTAGTGGTTAAAACCACTTTAATTAGGCTTGGGGGATGACTTCTTAATTAACATAATATACTTAGGGTTTGACCGATCCACAAAAGGGGATTTGCTCAAGTACAAAGCCTGACATGATCAATCCACAAAAGGGGATTGATCTGATGAATAATAACTCAATAATAGATAGAATACTCTTTGCAGTTACAATATTTCAACAAAAAATGGTTATCACGGTTGGAATATGGACATCGTTATCTATCCTAGACACATAGTGATACAAGTTAACCCAAGAAATGACACACTTCTAACAGAAAACATGTTCCCCAAGGTACTACAAGGCAAGTAATAAAATTATGTAATGTTATGAAATGCTAACAATCAATCGTTAGGTGTTTACCACTTTATGACGAGCTAATAAGTTATATCATCAAGTCAAATAAGTATTGATACATGGAATATAAAATGAAGTAAATTGAACCATACCATACCATAGCGCATTTTTCATCTAAGGAGAGGGGATGAAAGTGAGCTACAGTATGGTTGAGCTAGCACAATCATGTATCTGGTGGAGATCAAGAAGAAATCTTTCTAGATCTGG
>SNQJ01S0300479.1:0-10365 GCA_010110895.2 Picea sitchensis
GATTGATTTGTGTTAGTTTCAAAATATAGAACTTTTGCTTTGGGGTTTCATCATGTTTGCGTCAAGTTAGCATCACAATGATTTGATTTAGCATTGAGTTTATGTTGTGGTTATGTCATAATGTGTCATGTTTTCATGTGGTTGCATCATGATTGTGTCATTTTATTTATTTAATTATTATTAATTTTTTTTTTGTAAATAAAAAATGGGAGTTTCCTATTACTGAGCTTTTATAGTACAATAATTCCACATGTCAACAGTGTGCCACCTGCTCTGGAAAATTAGCAGAAACTAGAACATGTGGTAGACTGTGAAATCATTAGAAAAAATAGCTATCCACCATCTGCCTTGCCAAACAGAAACTAGAGCAGGTGGCAGATTCATGTTCTTACTGACCTGTTCTATACATCTAAGAAAAACTACCAACTAAAAAAAGATGACAAAACTGTAAAATTGCATCATCACAGTACAAAGAGATGAGCTGAGAGTGTACGAGGTGACCATATCAAATAAATTACACATTAGCACATGGGGTAATGTTGTTTGGAGCACTATTGAAGGGGCCGTCCCTAGGATGGAGCACGAAAGGCCTCGCACAGGTCGGGCAATGTTGAGCTGCTGGTGCATTCGTGAAGGGATCATAGAGCATGTCAATACACTCGTGCATGAGGGTGTCCCAATGTATTTGGTCAACCATCTGATTACTTAGCTCGAAGACGAGACCGAGCTGCTCCAGATAGAAGAAAGGTGGTGGAGCATGGAAGAAATTAGGGAGAGCAGTGAGTGGTGGAGGCCCCAGGACTGGGTGGCCCTTGACCTCCGCACCCAAGTCCTCCAACGCATTGTCCATTGCCTCCACGACTTTGACCTCCTCCACCGCTGTCCCAACTTGGTTGTCCATGTTCTAAATTGAGGCTGCAGAGTCCAAATGGAGGAATTACTCTGGTAATTCCTCCTCAATTATACATGTTCCCCCTTCCAGGCGGCTTGGGCATTTGTGATTGATGGATTATGGCTGGGGGGCTGCAAATCATCTGACACTGCGAAGAGGAGGGATTCCAGAGGAACCTGGATGGGTTCCTCCAGAATATCCTCCTCAACGTATGCCATTGGAGGTGTCCTTGGTTTCTCCCATCACTGAGTCCGAGAAATGGATAGGGAACGCTCCAGCCTCTGCACGCACCTCTGTTGGGAAGCTAGACTATACCAGGCTAGGCCGCGCCTCAACTTGCCTCTTTCCCTTGGCATGGCTAGGACAGGAAGATTAATAATTCGCTGAGTAATATCAATAAGAGTCCACTGCACGCAGGTCTTGTTCTCAGAGCAGCTAGGGTGATGGAGCACAAGGGATAAATGGAGAAAGCCTCATCTGAGTGGCAATGATAACCCAAGGCCCGACATGACCACTGTACTGATACCCCCACTACAATTACACCTTGTGGCCACCATATTTCTCACGCGAGGGAGATTTCCTCCCCTTCTCAGTAGGCAGTAATGGCCTCATTTCATTCAAGAATGAGGTGAAGGGTGTTGACCTACCATATTTATGGCTTGGGTTTGGGGCAGGCTATGTGGTACCCCATTTGGGATCGGATAATATTTCCTAGTGAAGTCCAAGCAACGATTTGATAGCCCAAATCGAGGTGAGGTTTGCGCATTCCAGTGAATCAACTCAACCGTGGAAGCCACGCCTTCATTTTCTAGGAAATCACCTATTTTGTTTTCCTATCTTTTCACATGTGAGGGGATTAGGGTGAGATTAGGCTGTAAGAGGGATTTGAAATCTTCTAGAAATCCTGAGAGACTCCAACTGGGTGAGACCTCCAGGGCGTGTGACCCATGAATGATTTTAGTAATAAGGTAGATGATGATCTGGGAATCTCCCTCCACTATGAGATTATGTAATTCATGGTCTGTTGCTAACTTGATTCCTCTGAGAAGACTCCAGAGCTCAACTACATTATTTGTATTGAATCTTAGATAACCTGCTGCATAATACAAAAATTTCCCCTCTTTGTTTCGGAGGACCGCCCCAAAGCTCGCCGTACCTGGATTCCCTTTTGACGCGCCATCAAAGTTTAATTTGATAAAACCAGTGGGTGGGGGGGAACAAGTGCATGGGCTACCATTTTTTATAGTAACACCATTGTTTTGTCTTTCACTAGTGAGGTTGAGTTGCCGGGATTGTAGGATATGAATTTCACCTGGATTGCACTTAAGGTCGTCTTGGGACCACTACACACTCTTAATCGTTTCCCGTATCAGGTTCATAATTCTTTCCCAGGTTGAGAGAGGGGGGGAGTTCATCGAGAAAAAAATCCTTTTGTTTCTTTCATTCTATATTTTCCACATGGTGAATCCAGGTAAAAGCTGCCGGATGCGATCCAAGATTGGATTTTGATAGGGAATCGAGTCCCAATTCTCCACTGTGCTTATGATACTGTCTCGATTTCTGTTGGAGTGATGCATTACTTGTGTCCCCATCTCCCAAATGCTCTCACTGTAGTTGCAATGGTTGAATATGTGCTCCATCATTTCTTCCTGTTGCTGATAGAGGGGGTAGATTGAGGCGCCTATGAATCCACATTTTTGAAGATTGTCCCAAGTGAGTATACAATTTTGAATGGTAAGCCATAAGAAGATTGACACTTTTGACCAGAATCTTGGGTTCAAGATCTTGGCCCAGATACGTTCCCTTGGTTTCTCCTCGTAGTATTCCTGTAAATAATAAGCTTCATTGATTGAGAAATTTCCTGTTGTGGAGTGCCCCCATTTAAGTATATCAGGGCCTTCCCTGATATGAATTTTCCTTTGATTTGCACAATCTTTCTAGGCCTGTAGATCCAGCTCCGTCTGAAGGTAAATTTCATGAGGTTCAATCTTCCAATTGTGCCAGGGCCGGTGCCGATCATTCTCCCTCCATAGATCCTTCACAAACAAGGAGTCCCCATACAACATTTGTTGACATAGGGGGATGAGGTATTCAAGAGTTGTTAGAGGTGTTTGTTGTTGCCACGAATCTTTCCAAAACAGGGAGTGTCATCCATTATGAATCTCCCAGAAAGCATGCTTCTATATGAGCATTCTATTGTTCCAAGCCATGTTCCAGATATTGGATCCTTGAACCTGATCATTGAATCTAATTAGTTGTTCTTCTTTGGTAGTGGGAGCATACTTCCTTTTCCATATTTTTCCCCAGAGTTCTGTGGGGTGCTTGAGCCATCGCCACCATAGATTCCCCCCCATTACTTGATTTAGTTTCCTTGGATATCGAAGCCTTAGTCTCCCTAAGGATTTAAGCCTACATATTTTGTCCCATCCTACCAGCGCCCACTTCTTGTTTGGGTGATTCCCGTGCCATAGGAAGATGTGCTGGATGATCCTAATGGCCCTGATGACAGATTGGAGAGAACCTGGAGAAGTAAAGAGGTAGGTAGGAAAATCTTGAAGAACAAATTTTAAAAGAACCAACCAAGCTGCAAGATTAAGTGATTTGAAGGTTTAGTTGCTGAGTCTATTGGAGATAAAGAGCAGTAGGCTGTCCCAAGAGATATTATGGGTGGCCGCCTCTGTGAGTGGGATGCCTAGATAATTGGATGGAAGGGAGGTCTTGGGGATGCCCAGGAGTCGAGAGATATGATTTTGGATAACCACTAGGGTATTGAAGAATTAAAGATGTGATTTATCAAGGTTTACGGCCATTCCTGAAGCTTCAATGAAGTTTGTGAGGATTGAATTGAGCTTGGTGGCTTCCTTGGATGTCGGTGTGTTCATCAGTAGAGTGTCATCGAAAAATTGGCTGTGAGAGGGGGTTGGATGGATATTGTGCAAGGGTATACCTTTAAGGGAGCCTTCCACAATAGAGGCCTTGAGGTAGCACCCCAGTCCTTCCGCCATTGTGACAAAGAGAAAGGGGGAGAGGGGGTCCCCTTGTCAGATGCATCTGGTGGGAGAGAAGGGCTAGGAGGGAAATCCATTGAATAAGATAGAGAAAATAGTTGAGGAAGTGAGCCTCATGATCCAAGCCACCCAGAGACTGTCGAAGCCAAGGGACTCGAGGAGGGAGCACATGTATTTCCAGTTGATTCTGTCAAAAGCTTTGGAAAGGTAGAGTTTGATGAGAATACCTGGAGTGCTTGTTGTTTTTAGTGAGTGGATGACTTCACGAGCTAGGATGACATTGTCCATGATTTTCCTGCCTTCCACGTAGCCAAATTTCTCTTTGGAGATGATGTAAGGAATATTTGGTTTGATATGCATGGAAATGACCTTGGTGATAATTTTGTAGATGAAATAGAGCTATTGGTATGTATTTTTTTGGATGCGATAACCTTTCCTCCTTCGGGATGAGCGTGAGGAAGGTGGAATTGAAGGCTGAGAGAACTTGTTCTGAAGTTCTTGATTCCTCCACTACTTGCCAAACTTCTTCTCTAATAATTGGCCAACAATAGTGGAAGAAGTCTGTCATGAAGCCATCTAGACTTGGAGCTTTACCTGGGGGCATTTATTTATCTACTTGATCCACCTCCTCTTGGGTGATGGGTCTCATCAGGGCTTCATTTTGTTCCTGAGTGACTAGGGAGGGTATATTCCTGGTGATTTTGTGGATTGCTGGCATTTTGTCATCGATGGGATCTGTTAGGAGGTATTTGTAGTAATTGATCAATTCCTCTACTATTCTATCATGGTCCATGATGGGATTTCCATGGGAATCCTCCAGTTGGGTGATTTTGTTGATGTATCTTCGGTGCACCATGGATCAATGAAATAACTTGGTGTTATTTTCACCTTCTTTAAGCCACTGTACCCTAGATTTATGTCTCCAGATTATTTACTCATGTTCCTTTTTTCTCATCTAGTTTTTTCTTGAGTTCCTCCTCTTCCTTCATTAAGGCTGCCATTCTATCCCCAGTAATAAAGATCTTTTGCTGGTTTCCATGGGTTTCTCGATCTCCTGCATTCTTAAAAAGATGTTCCCAAATACATTCCTATTCTAGCTCTTTATTTGTGGCTTAAATTTTTTGAGCCGCTGCTGGGATTTGTACATGCATGTTCCATGGTCTATTTCTGCTTACTTCCACTAGGATTCTGAAATCTTTTGAAAGTCTGGGTGAGAGACAAAACTTCTCAAATATGAAGGGTTTGAGTTTGGGAGACGCCCCGACATCGAGATAGAGAGAAACATTCCAGTGATCCGAGCCCGAATTCAGGAAAATGTTGGCTTCAATGACAGGGTCCTCCAACAACAGGGCTTCTGAAATGAGGAAACGGTCTAGCCGACAAGCTACATGCCGATGCTCAGATTTGCGACTGGACCAGGTGTAAATTCTATTTCTAGTTTCTATATCTATTAAATCCAGTTGGTCTATGAGGGTTCAAAACTTACCACTATCTTGATTGAGCTGCTTGGTGCCTCCTGTATTTTCCTCCAATGTTAGGATAATATTGAAATCACCCCCCAACAACCAATTGGGTGAACCCAACAGTGTTGTTATTGTGGCTATTATATTCAAAAATAACTCTTTTTCCTGAGTACTTTGAGGCCCGTACGCCTTTGTGATCACACCTTCTTCAGTAGATCCTATGAATTTGAAGTGAGTCATAAGTGTGCCAGCTGTGGAAAAGTGTTGATCTATGATATCTATTGTTGGATTCCAAAATATTGCTAGACCTCTTACCACTCTGTTGGAGTCCGTATGGAGGGAGTCACATCCTCTCCAACAACGCCGAAATATATCTTCCGCTTCTTCACCAACACATTTTGTTTCCTTCAAAAGGAGAATGTCTAGATTCTCAACACGAATACAGTCTCGAAGAGTCCTCTGCTTCGATCTTCCATTGATCCCTCTAATATTCCATGTTATGATCTTCATCATGATGAGTTATTAGGTGGATGGAGATATCCCTTCATGAGTCTTTGGATCTGCCCCGAGTTAAGCATGGATTTTCCTATTTCCTTGATGAGTTGTTGTGCAGATTTATGCCCTCATATCTTGATTTCTCGAGAGGTTCGTTTGAGCTCAGTGGTTGGGTCTGAGGATATCCCTAGTCACGAGGTAGAACCTGCCGTGGAGTCAATGAATACCTTGTGAACCTTTCTGAGTTGTTCCACTGGGATGGTTTTCAGATCCTTTCGATTGAAGGCTTCCTCCAGTTTTTTGAGATCTATGTCCTCCAGATCTTGCTCATCAAGCTGCATTAGAGTGTCCCCACTTTCTTCTGTCTTATCCCCATAATTATTTTTTGTAAGGCTTGTGTCTTGGTTGTCGTATTTTCCTATTTCAATTTGGTGCTTGGCTTTTCCTTTTTCCTTTTCCTGGTTGTATTTTTTGTACGGATCTCTGACCTCCTCTTCCCTTGAGAGTTGATTAAGAATGTTGTAGGAGTTTTTAGTGGATATTTTCGGAGCATTGTCTTGATTCTGTTTTCTGGGTGGATTTCATTTTCTGCTAGTGGCTGTGGTGAAGCCATCCTTTTTCTTCCCTTCTTCTGCTTTAGGATTCTGAGCATTCAAGGGATAGTTAGAGAAAAGGTGGCCATGCTCGTGGCATTTCCTACAGTGGACGAGAATATGCTTGTTGGCCCTTGACCAAGTTTTGACGTATACTTGGTCATATTTGACCATTTTGGGACTGCGACATCTTGCCAAATACTGAGCGCAATGCGAAGCAATCAAGACCTATTTTTGGTACCTTTTAGGGTTTTGGGGTTGATGTAAAGGGAAAGGGATGTCGGTCCATAGGTTTACCCATGTTTAGGCCCATTTTGTAATATATAAATAGATACTTAGGCAATGTAAGTAGGGGGGACAACTTAGTGCAAGTGTATAGCTAAAGGCTTAATGCTAGTAGCTGGATTTGTGTGATCAAATGTGTATCGCAAGTGCTGTGTGCATGATTGTAAGGATATTGGAAGGCTAAGTGCAAGTTGTTGTGGTTTTGTGTTGAGTGCAAGGAAGAAGGATCTAGCAAGCTACGTAGATCTTCTGTCCTGTGCGAAGTAAGGGTCATTGAAGCTCCGTGTTGTAACTGCTTGACCGAGATAATATAAAGAAGAAGACTTTGTGGACATATCCCTAGGGTGGGGGTGAACCACTGTAACTCTGTGTAATGTGATCTGTGCTTTGATCTAAGTGTTGCTTCCTTTTGGCTAAGTGCTTGTTGTGATTTAGTAGATCTAGTTATGCTCTGTGCTTATGATATAAGAATGAATGTTAGATATGATATATAAGATGTTTAGTGCTTGATCTGTTGAATATAATCTATGTTTTGTGGCTAAGTACTGAATCTTATTTAGTCTAAGTATTCATTGCGATGATCTGTGCCATCTGCGAAGTACCATAAGGGTTAAATATAGAAGAATGATCTACACTAAGTGACTTGTAGTATATATAATCACAGATCGATGTCCCAGCTAAGGTTTCAGACACTTGAGTCCTAAAACCACCCCTGCCTCTACCTTGGGTGAGACTTCATCTGCTTTGCAGGTGTTGCCGAAAGGGCTGGTAGTTAGGGTTTTGTTGGTGCGCTCTTGAGCATTGAGCCCTGTGTCTTCCCCTGTGCCAACAAATGGTTCCATTGCCGGGTCCTGAAACTGTGATTGTTGGGAACTGAGGAAAAATAAACGTTGTGCAAAAGAAAGCTCTGTGCGTAGATCTGTTTCCCTAGTATACAGCTTTTTACTCGACCTATGCAACTTTGTGCCAGGAATAAGGTCAGATCTGAAGAAAGGAAGATCAAATCCGAAGAAAAGAAGCGAGATCTGAACGCTCTGTGCTCTAAGAAAAGTAAAAGTGGAAATTTCTGAAAGAAAGAAGTCAGATTTGCAGAAAAGAGGATCCTAGAAAGAAATTTTTGCAGGCTAGCCATTATGATCCTAGTGCGCAGTACAAGAAGAGTTGGGGATCATTGAAGAGAAAGAGAGGATTAACTCTTTGTTACAGTTGCAGAAGATCAAGCCATCTTGCTAAGGAATTCTCTGGGAGAAACCCTAGCTGCCTCTATTGTAAAGCTATGGACCATGAAGTATTGGATTTCCCTAGAATGATTGCTAGACTTGAAAACTGAATATGGAACAAGAAAAATCTAAAGGAGATAAAGAGACTAAAATTATGGAAGAACCCCAGAAAGAATCAGAGATCATGCTACTGAAAATAAAAGAAACTCTAGATGATCATAAGGATGTCAGTTTGTCAGAAATCTTCAAAGAACAGGATAAAAGCGAAGTAAGAATATGAGACTTCGACATTGACTGTGCCCTAGATGAGGGAACACCGATGGATATTATCACAGAAATAACTTGGGAAAACCTAGGAAGGCCTGCTCTGGTTCCTTCACTAGGAACTATTAGATTATTTAAAGGAAAAATGGTAACCCAATGTGGAAGAATTACCTAGATAGCTATGAATACCCATGTAACTTTGGCAGAGGAAGAGATCAAAGTCATTAGATTTATTGAGGACCGTTCCCCATTTCCAGCTTTGCTAGGAAAGATCTGGATTGAAAAAGACCATATTCAGAGAAAAGAAGAAAAGGAAGCCCTAGAACAGAAGAAGCAAGAACTCATGGAATTTATGACTAGAAGGATTGCCTACTTGATGGAGGAACAAGAGAACATATATCCACTGTTAAACACCAGGAACTTGGATGCTGAAGCTATAAGAGCGTTAGAGGAACCAAGAAAGACCAAAATATCTAACCCATATGATGAAGGAGTATCACCCTTGGATCTGAGGAAAGATCCTAGGCAACGTGAAGTGACTATGTCAAGAGAAGATAAGATTCAAAATGGAAAGAGGGTGACCGAGACTAAGCTCACTAGGAAAAAGGATAGGAATCTCAGTAAGAAGAGAGCCAACATCGGAAAGCTACAGACGACTCCATAAGGAACTTCACCGAAGGAAAAGTCACAAGAATTGAGCTTCGCCGAGATATCAGAACAACGACATCTGGCACTTTGCCATGGCACAATAATATAGCCATTGGACCGATATACCCGTTCAAATTCCACCTCGAATGGGTCGAAAAGCAATTATGGGTTCCTACTAGATCATTGAACAACACCAGAACAGATAGAACAAAGTTAATGCAGGCCCCATATCCATTGGAAGCAGACCTTTTCTAAGTTTCCCTACTTAGTCCGTCACGCCACGCACCGTGCATACTTTTGCCAAGTGATAATTTGAGTGCGAACCTTGATATTAGTTCACCCTGCGATCATTTCCTTGTTTCCTTACTGTTCATCATAATCTCAGCCGTCATTTTCACACCTGAGCTAGTGGACCCAAGCTTGTATGTCGGACGAGCTCAGTGCTGTTGAGAAAGTAGTTGAAGAAGTTTTGACTGACCTAATGGCTGAGAGAGTCATGTCAGAGAGAAGGATGTCTGCAGGTGTGCAAGCATCATCGTTAAGAGGAGTCCAAGATTCTCCCTCCACTGCTTGTGGCCTAGGACTTTCCAGAACCATGACCGAGACAATAACAAAACATAAAGATGATATTGCAAACGCCAAGATGATCCCGTGCATTTTTCCAGTTTACATCCCACCTTTGAGCAGCAAGATTAACCGTGACACTGTAACCAGATACTTTGAGTACAACTTGATCACCGCGTATCTTCCGAAAGGAGTGCGTGCAGTACGTGCTGACCAGGATAAGATCGTAGCACTAAAATTCAGTGATTTTAACCTTGGAGATCGCAAAACCTACAACATGTTGGTTCCACATAAATACTTAACTAAGACCAAAGGTCGTAATCCTAAGATTGTTCCGCAGTCCTGGACCCAGAACCTTGTGCAGTCCACACTGCTCAATGTAATGAAGATCCCTCACTTCAGTAGACACTAGGAAGTGAACACATGCGTCAAGTTGCTGTTGTCTTGCTATCACGGTGGATATTTATGGTTGGACTACCACATTACTGTGGATCTGACTCTGATCAATTGGATCACAGGAATCAACATGCAAGGCCCTGACCCACAAGACTTTTACCCAGGCAAGACCTCTGACCGAGCACTAGCACAATAGATAAAGGAAAATTATGTCGATGTAGAGAAGGGCACGCGAGGCTACAAGGTAGCCTCCATCCAGAGTGGTGCAGTGCACCTTGCATGTCAGTTGATCGCGGAAAAATTAGTTCGTAAGAACAAACCAACATAGGTGACTGGCTTCATAGTTGACCTCGTAGGGAAGTGCGTTGAGGGACTACAAATGCATTAGGCGCAATATCTCGTCAACCAACTAGAGATGGATTGCAGAGGAGCGCAAGACCAAGGGTATGAGTTCCAATTTAGTTGGCTATTCATACTCATAGCTTTCATCACTTGGGAGCTTCCAGAGGGATCCACTTTCTCAGAGATCAAACCTTT
>SNQJ01S0300480.1:0-10365 GCA_010110895.2 Picea sitchensis
GGAAATGAGTTCTCTCGGAGAAAGGTGAGCTCTGTGCGCTTATGAGAAATGTTTAAAAAAGAAAGAAACTCTCGTATATATTTGAAAATCCTGTACCTTTGAAATAAGCCTGTCAAATCGCAAATAAAACCAAATTTGTTGTATAAATACGATCTTATTTATCCGTGGATTTACCCTAATTCTTCATTAATGTCATCAATGTTCGACGGCTTGACAGGCAATCGGGTTATGGAGAGCAAGTAGATACCTCGTGAAGTGTGCCAACCTCGATACGCGAGACCTATCTAACTTAATTTTAAAATTTCAAATTTTAACAACGTAAACCATTTCCTCGCCTTTAGTTGTATCGTGAATTTTCTTTTCAGATTTTGACTCTTCGACCCGCGAGGTTGCGAGTGTCGATTTCTCCTTAAATAATAACCGTGATTTGGCACATTCTTAATTATATAACTAACCTAATCATCATATCGTGACTCGGGAATTTGAAGACAAACTTTTGGAAGAATGATATGCCGAGTTGCGATATCGCGATGTGGCGATAATTAAGAGTCAAATTAAAAGAAGGAAATTTTAGATTAGGGGACTAATTAATCTCGCTATAATTATGTCGCAACTACGTGAATCAGATTTTTGGACACTTTAACTCGATGAAAGAAAGTGTCGGGTGGCGAAGTGCCGGGAACCAAATTTAACCATGGTTAGTTGCTTACCCTTAGTCTCTAACCAAGGTTATCACAAAGTCATTGTGTTCTCGGCTATCGGGGCTGTAAGAACAAAACTTGGGTTTGACGCATGCCGAGGCGCGAAACCCCGACGACATCTAATCATGGGTTAAAGGTTTCACCCTAGTTAATGCCTTGGGCGAAAATTAAAATCGAGTTCGCAGTTTCGCGACTCGGGACTTGTGAATTCAAAAATTGAAGTGTCTGACTTGCGAGACCCCAAAACAAAACAAAAGGGCGAACCTATTTGCGAGAATGGTTCTGTTTTGAAAGCGAGAAAAGCATTTCTATTTTAGGCGACAAGATTTCCAGGGTTTTAAGATTTCGGAAGGAGAAGAAAAGCAACTTTAGATCTCAAGTATTAAAAATTGAAAATTGCGTGAGGTGAAAAACAAGGGCGGCTCCAATAGAAGGTTCAAGAGTTTGTTTCTCTAGTGTGAGAGGGAAATTAGGTGGGATAGTTGAGTGGGGATCCTTGGGTAAAGAATCACTTTCTAGACAATTGTAATTCTTGAATATAGTAGATATGGCCGCATATTTAACCATCAAGATATTCATTGATGGGGACTCAGGGTTTCCCCCCAGTGAGGGTGCTTGTGTTTGTGTGACAAGTTGTTGTTGTTGGGGGGTGGGGAGGATTTGTTAAGACTATAGGTGTAGAAGGGGATGTTCCTCACTCGAGATATTGATGAATTTTAGTGAGATGAGGACAATATTTAGTGAAATAATCCTCTTTAAAAATCATGCAATGATATTTAGTCATTCTCTTTCTCTTTCTCTTAGCATTCTTTTCTTGGGTTTTAGGGTCCGACTGCTCAGAAGAGTTTTTCTTTTTCTTACTATTACTACCCTTATTTTTTCCTCTTAATTGTTGTGGGTTTTTCGGCATGGTTGATTGCACCATATTAAGCTCGTAGGTTTGGGAAGGGGGTTTACTTGGAGTGTTGGTATGGACAAATGAGCTAGGCTTGGTAGCTTTAGTTGATTGGCTATATTTCCCAATCATCTGACTAGTTGTATCTGTGCAAATAGGACCGATCATACCATCGTCATGGGGTCCAAGTGTTGGTTTGGTTTGATCATTCGATCGTTGAGGAGCATTAGGAATCAAGTCGTATAACATGCCAAATTGAGAGTATACCAAATATAAATATTGGGCTCGAATGATAGCTTGTTCCTTGGTAATGGTGCCTCCCATGGAGACATCTTGAGCTATAGGTGAAAAAATGGACTTTGTGAAACAATAAGCTAATAATTGATCTGGGATTGTCGCTTTGATTAATCATCGTTGACGCCTCCACTCATGAATGTGATATGAAATATGGGTGAAAGTCGATTGGCGTAACATGGTTAAGAGCTCAGTACCGGTCTCATATCGAATAGGTAATTTAAAGTGTGTCAAAAATTCCATGGAAAGGGAATTAAAGTCATCAAAAGAGTTACGCAACAAATCTATAAACCATTTAGTTGCTAATCATGTAAGGGTTCACTGGAAAATTCGTAATCGAATAGAGTCGTCCATCAAGGATTTTGAAGAACACCATAGATGGAAAGTTATCACATGATTATTTGGATGTTCTCCAAGTTTTCTGTCAAATTTCATAATTTCTTATGGAATTTTTGCAAGAATGGGAGGCCAAAAGAGGGAATGACATATGGGATCATTATTCAACCGTGAAAGATTTGGAAAATCTAAAGTTTTAAAGAACATGAGTTGTTTTTTGACATGTGGAGCTTGGTGATATGGGCCTCCTCCATGAGATGGTTGGTCTGGAGGTCCTCCTCCATGAGGTGGTTAGTCTGGAGGTCCTCCTCCATAGGGTGGTCCTCCGGAAGGTCTGCCACCATAAGGCGGTCCTCCAGGAGGTCCACCACCATAGTTTGGTCCATAATGAGATCTGCCACCATAGGGTGGTTCTCTAGGAGGTCATCCTGCATGAGGGGCTCCTCCATGAAGTCCTCTACCATAGGATGGTCCTCCAGGGGGCCTCCAAGAGGTACTCCACCATAGGGTGGTATCCCAGGGTATCCGCCTCTATAGAGGGGTCCTCCAGAAGGTTTTCCACCATAGTGTGGTCCCTCGAGGGGTCCTCATCTAGGAGGTCCTCCACCATAGGGTGGTCTCCCAAGGGGTCCTCCTCCATAGGATGGTTTGCATACTAGTTGGGTCATAGTTGTAGGGTTGATGGGTTGATTATGTTGGTTCCATATAGTATTTTGTATTCCTGGGTAAAGTTGGTCTAATAGTAGGTTGCTGGTAGAAGGAGTATTTTGGCCCCACATTGGATATTTTCTGATATATAGGGGTTTATCCCTAGTTGATTGTTTCCCCCAGAGTGATTATGGGCCTATCATTAGGGGTTTCCCTCAGTTGAATAAAGGTTGGCTCCCGATGGGAGGATACACCCTGGTGAAATGATCCAGAAGTCGAGGGTTTCCCCCGATTGGATGTTGATCGGATATTTTCCCTGCGTACAGGTGTTTTCCCCAAGTGAAAGGTTGGCTCATAGATGTGTGTTGTCCTAAACCTGTTAATTGACTCCCCTGGGGAGGCAATCCCCCTGTTGAAGGTTGTTGCCCCACAAAGTTGGGATCACATCCTAAGAATAGTGGGGTAAATAGAGGTTTCCCTCCAGTGGGGCATGTATAAGGTTGGGTTCTTGAGGGTGGAACTAATATGGTTGGGAGTGTTGGCACCCTCTAATTTCCATACCAATTTATGAGCGTATTCACTTATTTCGCAACGATACGACACTTTTGCAGCGTACAGGAAATTTGCAGTGATCAGAGAATTTCGCAGTGCCGATAGACTAGATCATTTTGTATCGCTCCCAAGCTCAATTTTTCATAGAACTTGTAACTCCAATGATTTCATAGTGCTACGTAGCCTCTTCTCAACACCAATTTCTCCAACGACAAAAAATTGGAATTTGGGGTAAAATTATACAAATTTTGGCAAATAAAAATTGGTTTTTAAAGGTAATTATGTTCTCGGTTTTTTATACAGGGTTTCATATTCTATAGCAAGAAGAAAGGAAATTAACCACCAATGAAGAGACTAGATCTGAAATCCCTACTCACAAAAAAAAAAGTGTTTCTTAAAGTCAGACACCATGTAAAAGAGGAAGATGTGAAGGTATGGTACAGTTTAATTTCATCAAATGAAGAATCCAAAACCATCATACAATCCGCACATACTCAAAGCAAGGTTTGAAGGTGAGAATAGTAAAAAACATAGATTTAGCGGCGAATTTTGGCACGTTGCGAAATTTCCTGTAGTAGTAGTTTCGCAGCGAATTGGTACGTTGCGAAAGTGTATTTTCATCATATCTCCCAAACTGTGCATCCTTTTTCCATGAAATTTTGAGCAGAGATGCATCAGGGTAAGATGAGTAAACTCACTTAATTTCAAGTCAAATACTTCGCAGTTTTGAGAAATGGCCCATGATCACCTATAGCCATTTTGGGTTTTTCTCGAAAACAATGAACTGGGTTTTACTCAAAAAAAAATTGGAGGAGAATTATAATCTTGTTAACTTCCTGGACAAAAAAAATCTCCTGACCGAATTTACCATTTGAGAGAAAATTAAAAAATACCATCTACAAAATTAAAAAATGCAACGAGTTGTCATCAGGACACTACAAAATTACACAGTCAACCTAAGATAAAGTCTATTCGACTGTTAGTTGGATGGAGCATGTTAAATCACCATGAAGAATCAAAGAATTAATTACATTTTCCTCAGATAATGTAATTTGTTGATATTTTTATTCATTAATTAGTCAAGGAACTAAACCCTAGAATTTAAGAGTTTCTTTAAAAGTTGTTATTATGTTATTGTAACTACTTCTAAGTTTGGAAAAGTCTGAAGATGATGAATCCCTCAGCGTTGTAAGGAGGATAGTCTATATATTTTAGAAAAAAAGTATTATAATAGGTTTGAGTGTGTGAGAAAAATACTATTGTGCATGTAACATTTTTATGAACTTTTTAAAGGTGATCAATATAGAAGTATAGAATTCTCAGGGCCAAAGATTCACGTGTTAGTGTTTTGAAGTATTTGTATTCTCTTCTATATATGTTTTCTTTCTCAGTGTATCATTGAAATGTTAGTTTCTTCAGTATTTAATTGAGATTACATGATACATAATTCATCTTTTTGATGCTCTATTTTCATAGCAGTTAAATACTCCATCATTTTCTTCTAAAGTTACACTAGAATTCATTGAAAGTCAAATGCTCTGATGTAATGGACTATTAACCCTAATTCCTCCACCATACTATAATGAAATTTTGTGACTGAAAATACATTAGCTACGTTGCCTCTGTTACCTAATTTTTCATTCATCGGATATTGATCATATTATTTATTTTTCATCCCTTGACTCCATGCTCAATGGCTACTTTATCCTACTCTGCCACCAATTTCATAAACCCTGTCATTATCTGAATATCTAGCCATTGTGCCTATTAGATAACCATTCGATCCTTGATTGAGTTATAACAGATAGAGCCATCTCTGAATTGGAAGGGATAGATTCCAATCTACAAGTTGATATGTGGTTACCTATGGGTTTTCCTCGCACAACTAAGGAAAATTACAAAGTGATAATAGGGACAACTTGTG
The DNA here is from genome assembly GCA_010110895.2 of Picea sitchensis. Taxonomy (NCBI): domain Eukaryota; kingdom Viridiplantae; phylum Streptophyta; class Pinopsida; order Pinales; family Pinaceae; genus Picea; species Picea sitchensis. Next base: position 5,351 of record SNQJ01S0300480.1, read on the forward strand.
ATACTAATGTCAATGTTGAAGCTTGGGTCGGGATCAAGTTCAATTGATCATGTTTTAATGTAAAGTGGAAAGCGGAGGGATGAGGGAACGAAGTTTGAAACATATCAAATATGTCATATGTTGGGGTATGAGGATTGTGTGAAGAGGCATGTGAAGGACCTTGATGCAAGAGTTTAAAAGATGATTCAATAGTTGTATCTAACCTATTGAAAATGTCATGGCCAAAGGGTTTTTCAAGAGTCTGGATAGTATTATATGGACCAGAAACCGATGCTGGTGTGGTGAATTATTTCGATGGGTGGGTTCATTGGGATTCCATGTTCACAACGTTTGTTCGCACCCAGTTCGTCACCTAGTGAGCAAATCGAGGGTGCTTACATGCCTTGTTGGGTCTTGTAGAGCATGACAGTTGTGGAAGGAAAGGTTAGAGGAAACAAAACAAACTACAAGCAAGAATTAAACAAAAAAAAACTAAAACTGTGAACATATGGATAAAGAAACAATAAACACAAAAAAGACACTGATATCACCAATGGTTTTGAGCTGATCAATTAACGAAACCAGAGCACGATGAAGGAAGGGAACTGTGGTTCCTTCTTCCCCCAAAGGAAGGCTCTGGAGGCCCTCACAAACTTGCTTTCCTTACAATGCGAAGAAATGAGACTGATGGTGAAAGAACTCCCAGCACATCCACTCAATGGAGAGGCGAATGGCTCTATGAAATGTTGCCAATGTGTTATCATCAAAGAATGAGCTCTTGACAATCTTAACAGCATAACAATACCTAAAATTCCTTGCGAAAACAATGTTCCTTCATGGCTTTTTATAGCAAATCACCGGGTGATTATGTAACCTCTTCAAAGTGTGAAAGGGGGCTCTTTAGGGATTCATTAGGTCATTAACCCGCCTACCCTACGAATTCAGCTCGGATTTGGGAATCAAATCAGATTGGGAGCTGGTCCGTAAGTGGTTGAGAGCCCGTCCAATTCAATAAATGCATCGTTTTAGCAGGTGCGCGGGTTTTTGCGTTGACAGTCGCGCGTCGTGCGTGCATGCGCGCAAAGTACGTTCTTGTCCTACGCATGTGCACGCGCACCAAACTACTGTGAAGCGCCCTTAAATTTTTGGTTACTTTGTATAGTTTTTGACCCTTATGGAATGCTGTGAAATTAATTCAGTGCCATGAATGACTTCATTGTTGTTTTGACGATGCAGAGTTCTTGTCGCCATGTGCGGATGAAATTTCGGTGATAACAGATGCCCCCTGATGGATGAGGTTAGGAGCATATGTATAGCCAAAATCCATCAATGTTTCTTCTACTGAGAATGTTGTTGTAAGGGAGAGCAATAGTGGGACCGTTCGGAGCGATCCGTTGGAGAAAAGAGGAACTGGTAGGACCCGACCTTCTGAGAGTTGTGCAGAAAAGTATACAACTGTGTACAAACGAGGCGGGCATGCCCCATGCTCGTGTTATGTAACTCTGAAAAAAGATGACAGAAGTGTTGGTGTAGACAACTTCAGCGCCCTCGGGGGCGGTAATGATAAAGGCAGAAGACAATTCTGCAAAGGAACATACTCTGAATAATAGGAAATGATCGCGGTAATAAGCAGCGATGATGATGTGGGCATTGATGGCCCTACCAAGTTCATAGGTCTTCGGCAAATGACAAAAATAACTCCAATAGTCGCAAAGTAAGACCCACCATAACATGAGAGAGTGTTGGCATCGAATGTTATGGGGGCCAACGATAGCAGGGAGCAATAGTGTTTCACCCTGTGCCGTCCGAGATATCTCATTAAAATAGAGAATGAGAATCAAGATACTGTCGCCCTTCTAGAAAAGTGTGTTGATGTCGACAAAAAGGGGGATGCGACTCTTAGAATAAAAGGGCTCCGTGGAATCTATTGAGGTGAGGAAGTGGCAGAGGTACATGGACGAAGTCAAGAAGTGGGAAGACTCCAGACTGCCCTTGGCTGGAGGATGTATGAGAGAAATAGTGGCCGCAACCGTGTAACAAGGTCGAGTGTCAGGGGGACGACAAGACTGGTGATAAGTTGTGCCAGAGGCGGGACAAGCTGAACAAATTCAGAAGGTAGAGGTAACTGACCTGTGGAGTACTCTGAAGATATGGACGATGCCGGCAAGGGTAGATGATAAGTAATGCTCCAACCAAGGGTGATATGGGTTGCATGTGGCCAAAAGAAAGCAAGTCGCCAATGGTGACGACAAAAAAAAATGTAATGACTGAAAATAAAGGCGTTTGTACAATAAATAATAAATAATTTTTGGGGAGAAATGTACAAATACAGAAACGGGTGCCCCAGTGTGAAATGCGTGCCCCAGGGAGGGCAGAACTGTCTTGGGAAACTGATGAAGGGTGGGGGGCCCATTGGTGAGTTTCTGTATGAGGTAGGTGAAATGAGGGTAGGTTCGCAGATGGGCAAACTGAGTGTGGATGAAATGAAGGGCTCATGATCCTGCGGAAGTGCAGGTAAAAATAGAACCATAAAGAGATAATCTGGGAGTCCATGTGGGAAGGCTAGCAAAATGAAGAGAAAGAGTATGTGGCAGATTCACGACATGATGAAAAACAGCATGAGTGTCGAAAGTGAAAAAAAGTGCTATGAATGGGACAACTCATGTGGGTGAGAATGCTACCGGGTTACAGTACCGAAGATGCAAAATAGAGGTGTGGGTACTGCAGAGCTTGGAATAAGGATCCTAAAGGCCAATATCAGAGGGTGTGACTGGAAATGTAAATGCAATACAGTGGGATAGACTACATGCCAGTGTTGAATATATACCTAAAGGGATGATGTCGATGAATGATGAGCAAGTACCTGCGCACATAACAACCAAATACCCAAAGTGAACAATATCTGAAGAGAATCAAAGATATGAGCTTATATTTGACAAATGTGACTATGCGCATGCATACCTGACCATGATATGAAAAAAGGGGCACCCCGGGGGCCTAGGACAAAAAGTGACCCAAGGACAGTCATGATGTAGGCGGCGGGATGCTGATCCCGTGGCTGAAGACGGTTTGAAAAATGGACACCTTGGGCTCCCGGAATGTTGAGTGGAAGTTTGGAAAAAGGCCTATATATAGCTGTAGGGCCCACATTGCCACCCCATTTGTACCTGCTGCTACAGTGACTAGATGAGCAGATTTAGAGGAGATTGGGTGATTCAGGTAGCATGGGGTATCCGATCGACGGTGTGCAAGTTTCAGGTTAGTGGTCTGATCGTCCTGTATAGAAATAGGTTTCTATTTTTTGGGCAGGGTAGGTACGGGGGTCGTACAAGGGGTTTTTAGGGGTTTTTTGGTAGGTTGTGGGCCCACATGCACGGGCGATTCAGTGAAAGGCGTGCATACGTGCGCGCCTGTCCACTGAATCATCGTGCATTGGTGCGCGTGAGGGGGAATTTAAGGCGCGCCCTAGGGGCACGCCTGTGAGGTGGACAGGCGCGCACTAGTGCGCACCTGTGCGTTGAACAGGTGCACATTAGAGCGCACCTGTGGGTTTGACAAGCGTGCCCTAGCGCGCGCCTGTATGGTGAACAGGCGCGCTCACGAGCGCGCCTATGGGAAAAACAGGCGCGCATACGTGCGCGCCTGTATAATGAACAGGTGCGCATGTGTGCACGCCTGTGGGTGGTAAAACCGTGCCTAAGAGGCAAGGTTGAAGGGTAAAAAGGGAGTCTTTTTGATGCATTGGATGGTTGCATAACCTGATATAGGACTCTGTGTTGTGTGCAGGTGGCTAGCAGTGATTATGGATGTCCGGTGGTGTGAGAGAGATTGGTCACAGTTGCGAGATGTTGTGGCCAATGCAGGGCCTGCGGTTCGAGCGGCTTTAGCAACCAGTGGGTTGCTAAAGTTCTTTGAGTGCCCGTTGATACGGGCACAGGAGTACTTGCTGCAGTTCTTGCTCCAGATGTGGAGTCCAGACCTGCACTGCTTCCTTGTGCGAGGAGTGCAGATCCCCTTCACTGCGGTGGAGGATATTATTTTTTGACTGGGCTCCCCTTTCGAGGAACACCACTGTCGGCAGAGCCTGTGCTGCCGAGGGACATGCACTTGCGGGAGATCACCAAGCGATATTGCTCAGGCGAGAACTACATGTCTGGGACTGTAGTGAGTATTAGTGGTCTGGATTCTCTGTTGCATCGTTGCATAGCGGCGATGACTGTTCGTGTGTATGGGTCACTGGCGACCCAACGTATCAGTGGTGGCCAACTGTTGTTGGTTGAGAGGGTGGTGGTGGGCCGTGAGCGGTTCGCATGGGGGTTTAAACTGCACGCGCGGATGATCGCGTAGCTGGACCGTTGTCGGTCCACAGGCACCGGAGAGTTTGCGTTCGACTCTATCCAGGTAGCCTGGTTTCTGGAGAGGGTGTCGATGTTGCGCCCGCGGGTTCTTCTAGAGGCGCCTGGGGTGCGAGAGCCTCGATTGAGGCAGTGGTCCGAAGTTTTGGTTCAGCACAGTGGTGGCAAAGGCGGGAATTATTTCATGGTGCAGGCGGCATAGATCTGGCGGCAGATGTCGCAGGTCATACTTCGATACCCCTATGCTGGGGTGGACTTCCGGGGGGACCCGGACATGGTATTGCCTCCTGGGGAGGTTTTTAATTACCGAGGTATGTTGAGTTTTGTATGTTTTGGTTTATGTTTTGATTTTGATATACCAGTTTATATATATGATGATAGATACTGATACGATTGTTTGTTGGTTGTTTTGTGCATGTGCATATTTGGCACCTCACGGGCGTGAGGTGGAGTTCTAGAGAGCGTCGGCTCAGCGAGAGCTGGAGAGACCGCCGCGTGGAGGGAGGCGTCGGCGGGATGAGGCCATTGGGCGACCAGCAGAGCCCGAGAGACCTGCGAGGAGGCGTCGATTTGATGAACCTGGTGCGGGGCCATCACACGCTCCTCCGACAGCGGTCGAAGGTGATTTTGATGATATACGCCGTCGTCTGGAGACGGTGTTACAGGACGTGCCTGAGGGCA
>SNQJ01S0300481.1:0-10365 GCA_010110895.2 Picea sitchensis
CACAAGGGGTCCCACCTACTAGTTATTATTTATTTAAAACCCTTATTATGATTTATTACTTTTCCCCCTAACTAAAAATTTGGTTGAGTTTTTAGTTAACTTAACTAATGAAGTAGTTCAACTACTTCAACCAATTCTAATTTGCTTAAAGGCAAAGGGAAAGGGAGGAACGGGAGGAAGATAGAAGGAGAAGCATACTAAGGTTTGCTCTTTGAGTTTGTGTTGAGATAGTTCAGTTTTCATTCATTCATCAATTTATCACAAGCCTAATTCGTTTTTATGATAGCAGGGTCTTATTGTAGACAACAAGATTCAGGGTTGAATTACATCATTCAGACACTTGTTTTTCAAAGGTGTTGATCTATCTTTGATAGTCTGTGTAGACTTGTCTGTTTGTGAATTAATTTTCATGACTGCCAAAGGCTATTGTGCAGAGTCGAGTGGGCAGCAATCTGTGGCAAGCTGATCCAGCTTTTAGAGTTTAGTTTTTTTATTTTTTGTTAGAGGTCCTTTTGTATGTTTCATCGAGGACGTCTAAGTTTGACTTTGGTCCAAAACTTCTTCATGAAATTTTGTAAAGAGAATGACTTTTTGATTAATTGGAATGAAATAAAGGATTGCTTTATGTCTCATATGTCTTGATTATCGACTTGGTGTCTTTACTTTTGTCTCTACATCTATTTCAGCAACTATTATATTCAGAAAATCATATAAATAATGAATTTTCCAGCAAGCTTTTATTTATAAAAAGACTAGCTTAAGCACTTGTAATTAATACTTGTGAGTTAGGATATTAATTTTGATGGCTATAAACATAGGGTGATATTCCTGTCTATTTTGATTTAGCCAAGAAGAATCTAAAAATGCTTGACTAAGATCATTTCATATATTTTTCTCAACATTTATTTGGCGACCATACTTGGGAGATCTTCAATATCTCTTTGGTTAATTTTTATGCTTGATTAGCATCAAATACATCTATTTTTTTTATATTAATTCTTTGACTGTTTTATTTCTTAATGACTATGCATGTTGCAAGGCAGCCCAATATTGAGCCCGGTCTTCAAGATCAGACCAGCATTGCTTTGAATTTGTTTAACACCATTTTAGACACTGCCAATACCCGTGCTGAGCTTAATCATTCATGGGCATCCATTGAACGAGATATTAGTGCCCAGGAACGTTGGGAAGCTAGACATAGACAACCTAGAAATCAGCAGTAACCTTCTTGTTCCTTCAGTTTTGGCCTTACTTAGGAAGAAGGAACGTTCTGTTATCTACCCAACAAAGTGCTCTAAGGAGAACTTTGTCTGATTCATCCAGTTTGTCTTTCTTTCCCTCACCTATCATCCACAAGATGTCATCTAGTGGTGGCTCTGGTGGCACTGGAAGTGCTTCCTCTTCTCAGTGTTCATCTTCGTCAATGATTGGTAGCTTATATAGCCACCATATCCATGTCCAGTCTACCACAAATCCCACCAAAGTCATTGAAAAGTATGGGATTTTTCAGTTTGAATAAGACGCCACAACCACACCATGGCATTTGTCCTCTCCTCTTAACCTAGCACCTGCTACTCGTTCACTTCCTAAATTCAAAGAACATCTTCCCAGGTTTTCGGGAAATAACACTGTCACTACAAACGAACACCTGGTGGCATTTTCTAATGCTTGTCACAACATAGGGGCCAATGACAACGATACTTGCATGCGCTTATTCGTCAATTCCTTAGAAGGAAAGGCTACAGCCGATTTCTTTGACCTTCCTCCTAATATTTTGTATACTTGGGAGGATTTAATCTATTGTTTCAGGTCCACCTATGGGAAATCTAAAAGCCCAACCGAGAAGTTAAGGGAATACAATAACATCACCTATAAAGATGGTGAAACCATCAAGTCCTTCAACTTGCGTTTCACTAAGTTATACAATCAAATCCCTGAACTCATTCAACCTTAGAACCAAGTCACTTTCATGCATTACTGCAATGCATTACCTTCCCCCTATCGTCATAGGCTCGACGAAAAAGCCATTGATAATCTCGATTCGACCCTGCATACTTGTTTAGAGTATGAAGAATAGCTTCAAAGAATGGCTCTTCCTCAGGGAGAATCAGTTAGACAGACAGAAATGTCCACCCTCTTACAGCTAGTACAATATATGAATAATCGTATGATAGCGTATGAGCAGAAAGGAAATGTCTCCCCTCTCACCCCTAGAGCTTCATCCTCTTCTACACCCCCCTTTAGAAATCTGATTGAAAATAATTTTCATCCTAAAGTGATCTTGCCTTGAAGTTGGTGTAACTTCTACGAGGAATCCACATGTGAGGTAAGAAAGAGTGCTAGAGATAATATCTTTGGTAAAAGACCGGAAACTACCATCGTTGTCCTAGATTTTGCAGAGCCAGAAGATGTCATGATCATCAGTACTAGGAACAAAGCCTATGCTCCCAAAGGCAATTTTGACCCTCCCGACAATTCTTCTAGCCCTAGCTCATCCTCACCCACTGCTACTGTTCAGGTTCCTAGGGTTCTTGACAGTCAAGGAACAACTTCCCCTCTACCCTCTTCCAAGTACAATATCTTGAATCAGTTGGCCAACATCAAAGCAGATGCAACCCTTCCGGACGTGGTTGTCGTCCCTGAACAACAAATGCATCTAAAACAATTCATGGAAGGAAAATCTTTCGTTGTACCCAACCTCTCTAAAGAGGTATAGGTAGAGGATTCGTCTGTAAACAAAGTAGGTGTACATAACTTTAGATACCCTGTAAAAAATTCCCCTTTTTATATTTCTGTAAAGATTATCGATAAGATCGCCCATTGTTGCCTCATTGATGGCGATTCGGGCCCAAGTGTGATGTTGAATATTATTATGGAAGAGCTAGGCTTGTCTTGTACACATGAAAACACCAGAAGTATGCTCTCCTATAATAGTCTACAACAAACGACCATAGGTGAGATTAAATATGTGACCTTAGTTTTGTGCACACACCCTGCAATAAGGACAACCCTTAGCATTCAGGTAATTGATATGCTGGTAAACAATTACTCGATCATCTTGGGAAGAGATTGGAAAGCTTTAATAGATGGATACCTCTCACTCAACGGAACACATTTATCCATTCCTCGGAATGGTAAAAACATTATAGTCCTTAGAGAGGGAAGGATTTCACCTTACATAGAGAGTGTTCCACAACCTAATGTAAACTATATCGAAGAGGACCTAGGAGTGTATTCCATCTTTGCTGAGGAGGATAACATTCCCTTGGAACAAATCGATTTGGATGATGGTATGTGGCACATACACTTTGATGGTTCATGCTCTAATGAAGGTAATGGAGATGGCATTATCTTAATCTCTCCTGTAGGGAAAATCCATAACTTGTCTTACAGGTTGGAGTTTGCTTGTACGGACAATGTCACTAAATTCAAAGCTTTATTATTAGGCATTGAAAATGCCTATAAATTTGGTTGTGGTCACCTTTCAGTTTTTGGAGATTCTGAGCTTATTGTGAACCTTGTGCGTAAGATATACTCTCCTAGAAACTATACCCAAATTGTTTGGGCACTTGTCTCGAACCTATTATCTTTCAAAATCACTCATGTTAAAAGGGAGTTAAACTCAATCGCCGATCGATTAGTTGTCTTTGCAGCTTCTCCTAGTTGACAACTTTTGCCTCACATACCTGATTGTACCTTTCAATCTCTATATCGTCTGTATATCCCTGACAATATAGAATCTCAATAGGTTTTCCCTAACGATGAGAGCACTTTTGCTTTCATTCAAAATGAACCTCTTAATCCCAATGAAATTATATCCATATAAGATGACAAGATTCCTAAGGGCTTGACTCCTCTCGAGAGTTCGTTTTCATCGAGTAATGTAGGCAACAAAGAGAAACAAAAATAAGAGGAGTCGAAAAGGAAGGTGGGTGAAACCATCTCCTTGAACATTGGGACACTCGAGGGTCGAAAGAATGTTAAAATAGGTGCCCAATGCTCTAATGAAGAGAAAATGAGGTTTACCAAGCTACTTGGTGAATTTCAAGATGTTTTTGCTTGGTCTTATGAGGATCTTCGTGGTTTTGATCCCGGTCTCATACAACATGCCATCCTCATTAAGGAAGGCATAAAACTAGTTAGGCAAGAACAAAGACCTATCACTCATGCACTAGACGCAACTATTCAAAAAGGATTGGGAAAAAACTTGAAGGTTGGTATCATCCTTCCAATCAAGTATTATGAACGAGCTTCAAATTTGGTTCCTTTCCATAAAGCCACCGAAGGCATAAGATTTTGCATTGATTTTCGCACCGTTAAGTGGGCTTTCGTGGATGATTTTTCTCCTCTCCCTAACATAGAAATGATTTTGCAGCAAGTCACAGGATCGCAAATGATGCCTTTACTTGATATTTTTCCTGGTTACAATCAAATCAAGGTAAAAGAGGCAGATAAGTATAAAACCACCTTTATCACTGATTTGGGTACCTTGACTTATGAACATAGACCTTCTGGCTTATCTGATGCAGGTACCACTTTTAAAAAACTTGTGCAAATAACTCTTGATGAATTGATCAGTATTCATATCTATCTTGATGATCTAATTATATACGTCAAAGGGATGTTAATTACCTCAAAATTTCAAGTGTTATTTCCGGGTCCCTTCAAAATTGCTTTTGTCTTGGATACTAAGTCTTACATTTTAAAATATTTACAGGAGCGATTGTTTTCCTACAACACTAACAATTCTCACTTGAAGCATTACATGGGACCAACTTGAAAAGTTCTAACGTTGTTTGGATTTTCTGTATATTAGTAGTCTAGCTCTGCTTTCATTTTTGCATTGTTTTTCATTCCTTCTTACAATAGGTTGATTTATGCTTTCTTCTTTTAACGATTTCTGTTGCTTTTACAATTTTGTCATTTTAATTTCTGCTATTTTAAATTTTGCAATTTTAATTCTGTTATGATTTTTATTTATTTTCGTCTTGTAGATGATTTTGGTCAAGTTGTTGGATCAGTTCTGCCATAGTGACACTCCTGCAAGATATTTTTATTCAATAGAAAACAAGCTTACACAATTGTTACGATGTCCCCCTGAAAGCACTTGAATTTGCTATCTTCTTTCACTACTGTCTTTTAAAGAAATTGGTTTATCTCCCGCTTCTGCTTTCCATTTCTTCATCCATTTGAAAATTTAAAGAGCAGATTCCGGTTGAACGATTATGCACACAGTGGTAAACCCCCTCATACTTAACATTTTTCATTAGTTATCCCCCAATTCTCGGTCATTCTTCCATTAAATCTGCTCACTTCTCCCTGTTGCATAATCTTCTTGGTTATATCTTCTTCACCTATAATTTTTGGTCCACGGAACCATGAATTCTGAGTTCTAAATCTGTAGAAAACAAATTTCCCCGTGGAGTCACCAGTTTGTTGACGATAAAAATCGCAACAAGGATTTTTCCTGCAAAGTATTGCTAAAGCCTATTATTATAAGCTAACAATATATATAATACTAGTAGGTGGGATCCCTTGTAGATTGGAAGTTCATATCTAGTTCGTATTTGATGTTTATGTTGTTGTTCGACACTGCTTATAGGGTTCTACATGGTTGATGAAATCTTGGTTTTATTTGCGACATAATAGCATATGGATAATGCGTATTATGTGTTGTTTCTAATTTCTCTAAGCTCTAAATTCCATATTGTGTGAATGGCTTATATCCATTGTTATCACATTGTTATTTAGTGCCATGATCTGTTACATGTTACACCTACACAAGACATATGTTAGTATCATGAAATAAGAACAAGTGAAAAGAGACCATGGAAAAAGCTAAAAAAGAAATTAAACTATGCAACTATGCTACTATGCTACACTACATGCATTGAATTAAATTTATTGTTGTTAGTCCTAGCTAACAGGGTTAGTGGCTATATGATTTATTGGCTTATATGGAAAAACATGTGATATTCATTATGGTTGGCAATGGTTAATATGACATAGGGTGGCGCATTTTAGATGTTGGTTTCGATGCATGGTTTAATTGAATGAATTAATGGAATAGTGGGCTAGCGGGTACTAAGGAATTGAATGACTGGAGGATGGAGGTGACGTGCATTTACTGCATGTCACTCCATACCTCTCCCATTGGTCGTCACCCTAGCTTGGTTATTGTTCAATTGTGTTCGTTGTGGTTAAGCTCCAATTTTCAGGCAAAGGAAGAATTGCTCAGCCAAGCTCGTGTTTTTAAGGATTTTGGTTACAAGTATGTCTTTTTCGCCATCCATGAACCCACTCTGGTTATGAAATAGGTATTGGCTCGATAATGTATGAGTCTTTGCTTTTCTTAAGACTGACAACTGTGTAAACTTGTGATATTTATTTGGAATGGATGATTTGTGTGGTTTTCATTGCATTGATGGTTGAAGTCACAGTTTCATTGATCACTCTGAGTGCTAGAAGCCATGAAGGCTCTCTGTTGTCCTTATTGGTTTTGGTTGAAGGGTTTGATTCGGTTCAGATTGGCTGGTTGTCTCCACAAATTTCTTGTCACCATACCCAATCGTTTTGTTGTTATGGAATTGTTGGTTTGAACCACCTTGTGTCACTGCGTATCCTTTCACCTGGGTATGGGTTCGCTCATGCTATTGATGGTTTTGCAGTGGGTTATGATGGCTATTATGCCAAGGGGCTTGCCTAAGGTTGATTGATATTTCTTGGATATGTTTTATCTCAACATTTTTTGGGTTGATTGGGAAGACCACGAGGGTTATACCCTAAGTATTCTCGGTGTTATTATGGACCAAAATGAAGCCTTTGCTCCTTTGTTCATAGTCTCTCTTATCTCGTGAACTGTCACCCTGTTTGCGAAGTTATTGGTGGTATGGCATGTGTTTCCATCATATGGTCTCAGAGGTTCTCACCCCCTGTTTGGGGTTGACTCTAGTCTCCCTGTGTTGGTCCATAGAACGAATCCTTGATTACTCAAAGCTCAGTTTTGATAAATGGAGCCCATTATATCCTGTCGGGTGTATTGTTGATTGTTTTGAGTTGGTGGGGTATCGTCGACAATAGTTGATTGTTGGCTCGTCTCTTTTGATTATGTTGACAGTGATTTTGGTTATTGGTATTTAGTCACTGCATTGGTTATTATAACAATCAAATCGATAGATCAACATGGTAATTGGTTGATTTAAGAAATGGGATTGAATACGAAGTCACTGTCTCTTATATTATTGAATTGTTAACCCAACATTAGTTTATAATTGATTAAGTCACAGTGATGCTTCGTGCATGATGCGTTGGTATGTGTGGGCTTCCTAGAACATGTTTAAGTTGAATTGATTATTGTTGTTACTGTGTGTTTTAATTGCCAATCGAGAGTATTTCAATTTAAAAATCATGATAGTCGTAACTTGGCTGTCCACTGCATATGTTTAGGGATATCGTTTGGTCACACCATCAGAGATGGGCACGGGTTTTATAACAGTATGATTTCATTGCAATTTGATTATTGAATTGTTTAGAGGAATGGAATCAGGCACGATTTTTGTGTCTGTGTTTGATCGAGGAAATAATTCATGGACAGTGGTTGATGTTTTGATGATGAACATAGTGGAAACAAGTGACTGTGTGTTCATTTGGAAATTGATTTAAATATTAAATGGGACAAATGAGAAGAAACATAACTCTTCTACAAGTTGTTGTGGAAGGCATATTGTTTTGTTTTGATAACATTGTGTTAAATATTTAATTGCAAACAGTGAGAAAGTTAATACACATAATTGATTGAATTATACACAGTAGTTGTTTAAATTGATCACAGTGATTTTTGGGTTGGCGTTGGATCTTTTGCGTTTGATGTATAATGGTTTTATGGATTACTTAATTAATTTTATGAACAATATCCGCTCTCCTCCCTACCATTATTTCACTTTTCGCTAATTACAATCCCCTCGCCTTCCCATATTCATTTTTCACTCCATGTTCCTAAAATTTAATTACAATCAAGAGAATTATGTATTGTAACAGTTTGAAATCGCAGTTTCTTGGATGGATTATACTGACATGTTCTTTGGTTTACATTAATGTTGATTGTTTGTTGTCTGTGAGCAATAACCATGATTCTTCTCCCCCTCATTTTAACATTTTTCGCTCAATATAAACCTCTCGCATATCCCAAAACCTTTGTTCACCCCCTGCTCATTGAAAACGATTAAACAATTTGTATGGATTGGATTGCATGAGTTTGATATGTTGTTGAGCCAAATTTTATTTCATATTTTAAAAGGAGTTGTCATGTATGGTTGTCAAAGGAACTATTTGCTAATTAATCATGCATACAGGAATGAGATTTTTTAGCTGAGGTATCCAGGGCAGAGGTAACCGAGGAAGAGGTAGTTGGAATAGGGGCCCGAGAAGGCCAAGGTTCTCCATTCACTTTGATGTTGACTCACAAGTGTTAGGCCAGTTATTTCAAGCTAGGTTTTTCAATTAGATTGGGCAAGGAATGGTCCAACCTAGGCCCAAGAGGCCTCCCTTCCAAGCTCCACAAGCCACTGGTATTCCTGTGCCCCCTCATGTCTCATTGCAACCCGAGGTTCCCAAAAATGACGGATGGCAAGAGATTTTCCACCTAACAGTCTCCCAACATCATGGCTAGCCCAATTTGTCTTTACTAGCTCCCCCGCCTATCAATTAGATTGTCCAAGATTCCCTTGTCCACTCACCAATTTAGTCCTCCCATGCTAGAAAAAGGTTGAAAACTGAGGCCCACCATGCCCTTGACAAAGGAAAATCCATTGTTGCCCCTTCCTCACCCTCCAATGGCTCTGATAAATCTGTGTCCTCCTGGATGCATTTGAGGGACGATTGTTCTCATGTGATCAATGAGATTAGGCCTAAAGGCTCAGCACAACCAAAGGAAAATTCAGAGAGATCAAAAGGTGACAACAACAACAAGGGAAAGATTGCATCTCATAGTGGAAAATATGGATTTTAAATTTTATTTTATTTATCGTTGATGACAGTTGACTTCAGAAGTTTTAGACATCATGTTTTTTTTGGATTTATGAGTAATATATTTTTGAAAATAATTTCAAATATCAATGAGATAAATTGTCAAATGTCAATGTGATGATGGGAGCCACAAGGAGGGATGTTTTTGTTTAATTGACTAGTTATGTTATGATTGTTAAGAGCTAAAGGGGAGTCACAAGAGGTCCCACCTACTAGTTATTATTTATTTAAAACCCTTATTATGATTTATTACTTTTCCTCCTAACTAAAAAATTGGTTGAGTTTTTAGTTAACTTAACTAATGAAGTAGTTCAACTACTTCAAACAATTCTAATTTGCTTAAAAGCAAAGGGAAAGGGAGGAACGTGAGGAGGATAGAAGGAGAAGCATACTAAGGTTTTCTCTTTGAGTGTGTGTTGAGATAGTTCAGTTTTCATTCATTCCTTAATTTATCACAAGCCTAATTCTTTTTTATGATAGCAAGGTCTTATTGTAGACAACAAGATTCAAGGTTGAATTACATCATTCAGACACTTGCTTTTCATAGGTGTTGATCTATCTTTGATAGTCTGTGTAGACTTATCTGTTTGTGAATTAGTTTTCATGAATAACAAGGGCTATTGTGCAGAGTCGAGTGGGAAACAATCTGTGGCAAGCTAATCCAGCTTTTAGAGTTCAGTTTTTTATTTTTTGTCGGGGGTTCTTTTGTATGTTTCATCGGGGACGTTTAAGTTTTACTTTGGTCCAAAACTTCTTCATGAAATTTTGTAAAGAGAATGACTCTTTGATGAATTGGAATGAAATGAAGGATTGCTTTATGTCTCATCTATCTTGATTATCAACTTGGTGTCTTTACTTATGTCTCTACATTTATTTCCGTAGCTGTTATATTCCAAAAATCATATAAATAATGAATTTTCCATCAAGCTTTTATTTATAAAAAGTCTAGCTTAAGCACTTGTAATCAATACTTGTGAGTTAGGATATTAATTTTGATGGCTATAAACATAGGGTGATATTCCCGTCTATTTTTCTTTAGCGAAGCAAAATCTGAAAATGCTTGAGTAAGATCATTTCATATCTTTTCCTCAATAGTTCTCTTATGCCCATACATCCCCTATCTTTAGGGGGGGCAACCATGAACCAACTAACCAAGTGGACTTTCTTAGTATCCAATTTACCGCCTTGCCATAAAAAAATTCAGAGGCCTTGACTTACTTTTTTGAATGATTCCATTTCGTGCTAGCATTGCAGAACATTGGAAAACCGAGAGGGTAGATAGTATGGATTTTATGAGAGCAATGCATCTTGTAGGGTTTATACATTGCACTCCCCACTGAT
>SNQJ01S0300482.1:0-10365 GCA_010110895.2 Picea sitchensis
GCTCAGGTTGTATATTTCTCTTTCAGTTAATATAATACATGAATATGTCCCTTTCCCATAATGATGATGTCATCTTATTACATGATTCCTTGATCACATGTATAGTCTAGAGTTTTGAATATATTAATGCTTTTGTTGTGATTAGTTTGTGTTGTTGTGATTGAATGACACAAGAGCATCGTAGCAAAGAGGGGATCAACAGAGATAAGGAGAGCTCTCACAAGTAAGTATATCATCCTTCTTCTCTTGTCCATTCAACACTTTAGAACTAGGGAAAGAGTAGTATTCTGTCACGGTTTGTTCCAGATCCGGGTGGATCTGTGGAGATTGGTCTGTGTCCGCACTCACGAATTTATCCTTGAACAAATATAACAAGAACCCATTATCCTAAAGGTATCTACACTAGCCATCGCTCCCAAATTCATATCCCACACAAAGACCATGCCATTTTCGAGAGATCTCTCTCTAGATATGAAAGGGCTAGTTTTGGGTCTCAAAGTTGGTTGAAAAAGTTACCTGCGCCATCTGTTTATCAACCAAATAGATTACGAAGTGATAACACAATCTAAGAAGTAATGGGCATGTTCATTTAGATCCTTCTACATCACAACCCACCATAAATATTGAGAAAACTATAGTTCTCGCCTCACCTAAGAAAACAATAGTAACAAACATACCTTGGATGAGCGTGGATCACATTTTGATTGAGGACATGAAGAAAACAAAAAAAAATGTTTCATTTTTTTACTTCTATAATATTATTCCACAATGAGACCTTATTCTACAAACTTTCAAGACATATATGGATGTGCCTCAAAAGATAGTGACAAGTTTTGAAACAAAACACAATCCTTCTCTGGTAAAACCAAACTCTAAAACAAAATAAAAAGCTACTATGAATGATGTTATAATTGGTAATCAATCCAAGTCTTAAACCCCACCCTTTATTCTAACCTTCGAAATTTTCAACCACAATGTGCATAATCGTTTGGTTGATTTAGGAGCATCCTCAAATGTGATGCCTTTCTCGATATGCAACAAGATAAATGATACTCTAACCAATTTTGAAACTATGATTATTCACTTAGACAAGTCAAATGTTAAATCTATTGGGGATCTTAAATATTTTTTCCTTAGGGTAGCTTCTAACCCAAAGGTATACTAGATTATAGACATTGTTGTTGCTGATATTCATGTGTTGGATTACTGAGAGGGGGGGTGAATCAGTAGTAGCGTAATTATAATCCTTTTTCTTCAAATGTTATATCAATGTAGAATTATTATCCAATAATGAGCAGTAAGAAATAAACAATCACACACATACATAGTACACTATTGTTTTACGTGGAAACCCAAATCGGGATAAAACCACATAATGTTTTTTCTTATATGTCTTGAAGAATTACATTCATTGGAAGCAAAAACTTTCTTTGTTTCCTAGTTGCAACTGGAAGGAGGCTCCAACCCCCTAGTTTCTCAGGCTACAACCCAAGGGAAGCTTCGACTCCCCAATTCTCTGGCTACAATGAGAAGGAGGCTACAACCCCCTATGTTCTCTGGCTACAACCGAAAGGTGGCTACAACCACTTGTCCTTGCCCCATCCTACCACCCTGACATAGAAGTAGAATGATGGAACCACTGTCACACTATCACTATGAGATATACTGCTATAAACCTGTACCAATAAATCTGAACCATGCATCAACCTGTATCTAAACCTGTAATCAACTTGTACCATAAACAAGTGCATCAACCATGCACCAAATTGTAATCAACCTGTACCATAAACAAGTTCATCCAAACATGTACCAAGTATGTACCAATCATGTGTCAACTACTCATCAATTAGGACTCATCAATATGTACCAGCATCATCAACTATACACCTCATGTATGTGCCAACTCATCAACTACTTGTCTCAACCATGTACTCAACATGTACCTCAACCAAAAGACCTCATCAATTTCATCATATAAATCTGATTTGTAGCTATGTAATAGACCTCGTGTATATGATCACTTTCCTGCAAACCTTCCTTAACTTTAACAATAAGAGACTAGCATTTTCATCAAACTTTTCTTTAGTCTCACATGCCTAGTTTTGGATTAGTCAACAAACCTAACTTGAAGTAATCATAACTTTGAACCTATAATGTATACATATATGAAACGGATATACAATGTTCCTCAATGTGTTTTATGCAATTCCTCCAGGTTTAACTACTTGGAACCTCTCAGAAAAGGAGTTATAGCAAAAATGGCATACCTTGCTAAATTCTGGCTTATTCTAGAGAGTGACCTTGTAGAGAGTTCCCCGCATGAAATATTCATTGAATTTATCTAAAACTATTAAAAAAAAATACTACATACTATACCCTAACCACCACATTTGGTCTCACTGAATTTGGATCTGTTATGAAGAAGTTATGACGTTTTTACCCAAAACACCTGTTTTTGACTAGTTTCAGGAATAGCCACAAACCCTATTTTCCACGGAGTGTAACTCCAAAAATACAAAGACCCACAAGATGAATTGTTTACCACATATACTTGGGTATTTTTTCTCAATGGAATAGAAATTTCACGGTCTAAATCATTATAGAAAAAATGTTATAGAAAAAATGGTGAGATGACCGGTAAATAACATACCTTAGAAAGCATCATCAAAAGAACTTGTCCTTCCTTGTATTTCGGCCTTATTTTCTTCACCTTCCCTCAAAAATTCAGCTTAGATTCATATTTACATCAAAAAATATTGGTTCCTTTACCCAAACCTTTGTGCAACAGGGCTTTCTTCAAGGGTTGACATCAGTGACAACCAACCTTAATCAACAATCTCCCCCTTTGGCATTGATGACAACACTCTGATGCAATACTAAAATAATATCACTCATGCTCCCCCTGGAACCATGCCTCTGTCCTCTGCATATGATAAATCTCTCCCCCCTTTTCATCAATGGAAAAGGTATCTTTCCATCCGGGGCTTCTCCCCTTGACTGAACTGTCCTCTTATGGTGCTTCCTTGTGTACATCTAAGACATATAAGATAAGCATTGAAAAAACATTCAAAATTTTTTCATTTTGGAGTAGAAATAACTCCTAGTCTTTGATGAAGATATTCAAAGGCTTCTTGTGGAAGTGGTTTTGTAAATATGTCTACCACTTGTTCTTTTGTTCCCACATACTCAACTCTGATGTTCTTTTCTACAACCTGTTCCCGTAGAAAGTGATACTTGATTGGAACGTGCTTCGTCTTGGAGTGCATCATCGTGTTTTTTGAGATACTGATGGCACTTGTATTATCACAATATATTGGAATGGGATCATCATACTCAACCTGTATATCTGTCAAAGTTTGTTTCATTCAAATAAACCGTGTACAACATGTTGTTGCTGCAATATACTCTGCCTTGGTTGTAGATAGAGATACTGATGATTGTTTCTTTCTTAGCCATGATACCAAACACTCACCTAAGTAGAACGTTGCTCCACTGGTGCTTCGTCGGTCATCAATACAAACTATCCAATTTGCATATGTGTAGGAAATAAATGATAGATATTTTCCTTTTGGATACCATAATCCAAACTCTTATGTTCCTTTGAGATATCTGAAGATCCTCTTTACTGCTAATACATGTGATTCCTTTGGTGCTTCTTGAAATCGTGCCACCTATCCAATTTCCTGCATTACATTTGGTCTGGATGTTGTCACATATAGTAGGCTATCAATCATTGACTTGTATTGCCTCTGATCTGTAGACTTCGAATCATCATCTTTACTCAACTTACAACTAGTTTGCATGGGAGTGATAACTGGTTTGCAATCTTCCATTCCGAACCACTTTAGCATTTCTCTGATATACTTGGTTTGAGAAATAAAAATTCCATGGTTGCTTTGACGTATTTGAATTCCTAGAAAGAAGGATAGTTCTCCAAGTAACGACATTTCAAATTCAGTCTGCATGTCTTTTGCAAATTTCTGGCTTAACCTGTCATCATCACTACCAAAAATAATATCATCAACATAAACTTCAATTAATAAAATATTACCTTGACTTACCTTGATGTAGAGGTTGATGTCTTCAATTCCTTTTCTGAACCCTGCCTACTGCTAATACTTATCTAGTTTGGAGTACCATGCTCTAGGAGCCTGTTTTAGACCATATAAGGCCTTTTTTAATTTACACACATAGTCTGTGTTATCTAACAACTGAAATCTTTCTGGTTGTTCAATGTAGACTTCTTCTTCAAGTGCCCCATTCAGAAAAGATGATTTTATGTCCATCTAATATACTTTAACATTTTTGGAGAATGCATAAGCTAAAAGCAAACGGATTGCTTCCATTCTGGCAACTGGGGCAAGTGTCTCTTCAAAGTCGATTCCTTCAATCTGTACATATCCTTTACATACCAATCTAGATTTGTTCCTTGTAACCTACCCATATTCATTCAATTTATTCATAAAAACCCATTTTGTGGCAATCACATTCTTATTCTTTGGTCTTGGAACCAATTCCCAAGTGTCATTTTTCTCTATTTGATCCAATTATTCATCCATGGCCTTATTACAAAGTTCATCCTTGCTAGCTTCTTCAAAACTGTTTGGTTCAATTGTAGATAAGAGTGCTAGGTGTGTTTGTTCTGGTGAACATATTTTTCTTCTAGTCTCAACTCTTGCATCTTTGTTTCCAATAATTTGATCTGAAGGATGATTATTCTGTACTCATTTTCTAGGTGTCTTTGGAGATACTTGCTGAACTTGCTCTTCTGCTTCTGTCAGATTCTCTTCATATTCATATTCCTCTTCTACTTCTTTTTCATCTTCTTTTTCATCAATTTCTACATTGATGCTTTCCACAACTTTGTTTAATCTTAGATTGTAACACTTGTATACTTTCCTTGTACTTCAGTAACCAACAAGTATTCCTTTATCGTCACGAGAGTCAAAATTTCCCATTCTACCATCTTTTCTTTTGATGTTGCATTTGATTCCAAAAACTCTGAAGTGCTTTACATTTGTTGGTCTTCCTTTCCCTATCTCGTAGGGAGTTTTATCAGTTTTGTTTCTGAGCATTACTCTATCTTGAATGTGAACTGTTGTATGCACTGCCTATGTCCAAAAAATATCTGTCAACTTTGAATCCATTATCATTGTTCGAGCCATTTCTTGTACTATCTTGTTCTTTCATTCAACAACTCCATTCTGTTGAGGTGTCCTAGCGATGAAGAATTTCCTTTTTATTCCATGATTGCTGTAGTAGTCCATAAATTCCTTTGAGGTGAATTCTCCTCCACTATCCTATATTAAGCATTTGATTATTAAATCCATCTCATTTTCAACCATTTCCTTGTAGATATTGAATTTTTCAAAACCTTCTGACTTGTTCTTGAGAAAGCAAACTCCAGTCATTCTTGTATAATCATCAACTAATAACATAAAGTATCTCTCACCTTTTAATCCTTTTGTTATAGTTGGTCCAACTAGATCAGTATGCACAATTTCCAGTGGTTTTGTTGTTGAATATTCCTTTGATTTGAATCTGATCTTTGTTTGCTTTCCTTGTTGGCAATGCTTGCATAAAGTGTTGGCTGGTTTTGTGATCTGGGGCATTTATTCGACTACTTCTCTTTTGCTGACTTTGATAAGGTTACCAAAATGCATGTGACCCATTCTTTTATGCCATAGCCAACTTTCATCTTCCTTTCCTAGACAACACTTTTCATTTCCAATTTCTCTTAACACATGTATGTTGCTTGAAGTTCTTGTAGCTATAGCGACCAATTTCCCTGAGCCTTATTTTCTTATCTCACACTTTTGTGCATCAAAATTAAATTTATGACCTTGGTCACACATTTGACTCACTCTTAAAATATTATGTTTCATATCTTCTACTGGTAGAACATTTTCTACCTTTTCATTCTTGTTCCCAATTCAGATTGTGCATTTTCCAATGATTTTGGTTGAATCATCATTTCTGAAGGAGACTGATCCATCTCTTTCCTTTCGTAATGTAAGAAACTTGTCTCTATCACCTGTCATGTGTTTTGAACATCCAATTTCAACATACCAACCACGTTTCTTCTATTTATCTTGTAGAGGGATTGTGCATCATTCATTGCTATACTAATCTTGCTTTCTTATCCATGTCATTTTCTAAGGTTCTTGTTTGTGACTCTGTTGAGGTTCTTTTGGAGGGACGGTCATTCTGCAATTTTTGGCCATGTGTCCAAAATTGTTACATTTGTAACATTCCACTTCATTTCTCAAAGATTCAAACCTGTTGTAACTTCGTCTCTGTGTTTCCCTAGGTCTTCTTGAATAACCCCTTTGTGTATGGCTCTCAAAGTAGTTATTGTTCCTGTTGTTAGCTCTGTAATTTACAACTTTATGTCCAAAATTATTACATGCATAACATAAACCAAAAAATATACTTTGATACCTGGTAGTTGAATATATTCTGAAAGGAGGTGCTCTTATGAATCCTTCTTCTTCTTGAGGCCTATCTATTTGTTGTTGATTCTGAAATCTGAATCTTCTCGGTGGAGGAGTGTCGCTGTAATATTCCTTGTATATATTTTTATCCCCTTTGATTGTTTCTGCATAGCTTTTTGTATTTGTTTCTTTCTCCGTTGTTTTGGAGCTCGATCCCTTTTTTGTTTGATTGTATCCAAGTCTGGACTTGTCAAGATGAGAGTTTTGACTACTGATAATGTCATCCATATCTTTTGAGCTATTCTGCATATTTTTCTTTTGAATATCCTTTCTTAGTGTGACAATCTCTCCTTCTAGGCTTCCAATGATCCTGTCCTTTCCTTCTAGCTATTCTTTGAATGGTTCTTCATTTCTTTTATCTTCTTCTATTTGAACCTTCAATTTTTTGATCATTTGTTATAGTTCTTGAGTGTCTTTTTTCTTATCTAGTTATGCTTGTAGTTTCTTGTTTTTCTTCTTTTCTCTTCTGATAACTTCTATGGCACTCATGAATTCTTCTCGGAAGTCAACTTCTGCCTCTTAGGTTTCTTCTTCATATGCTTCTTCATATTCTTATTCAGAGTCATCTTTATCAAAGTCTTATACTGCCATGAATAGAACTCTCCCTGTTTCACTGTCACTGGCTTCATCTTCATCTAATGATGAGATGTCTTCTTTGGTGCAAAAGATTTTCTTGAAAACTTTCTTTGTAGTTCTTTTACCTTTATATGTTTGTCTTCCTTTTGAGTAACCTTCATCATTTATCTTTTTCTTATGAGGACATTTGTTAGCAAAATGACCAATATCATCACAATTAAAAAAAATTAAAGGAAGCTTACCTCTATACCTACCGTTGGTTCCCTTGTTCATTCTTTTGACGAAGTTGGTGACTTCTTCATCATCTTCCGAGACGTCGCTGTTGCTGATATATTCTTCTTGTTCCTTTTTATTTTGCTTTGATCTTTTGGATGCTTTGAAGGCTGCTTCTTTTACATCTGGATTTTCCTGTTCAGTTCTCATCTCATATGTTGTCAAGATTCCATGCAATTCGTCCATGCTTATTGAGTTTAGATCTGATCTTTCTTCTAGTGCTGATATCTTAGGGTTGAATCTCATAGGAAGAGATCTTAGTACATTTTGAACAATTACAGATTCTTCGATTTCTTCTCCCAATCCTATGATTGCATTCACTATTTCATCGACTCATAAGACATAGGCTTCGATATATTCATCTTCCTTCATTTTTAGTTGTTCGAACTGACCTCTGTAAGTTTGAAGCTTTGCTACTTTGACTTTTGAATCTCCTTCATAAATATTTCGAAGCTTGTCCCAAATCTCTTTAGCATATTTACAATGTGAAACTTTGGTGAATACCATATCACTGAGACCATTCAAAAGTGCATTTTTGGATTTGGAATTATTCTCACCGAGTTTCACTGCTTTGTCATTTGTTGGTGGAACTGTTGGTGCTGTGTATCCATCTATAATTCATTGCCAAACATGAAATCCTTGTGCCTGTATATATGTCTTCATCCTTATGCTTCAAAAAGCATACTTTTGTCCATCAAACTGTGGTATTCCATTTTTATATGAGTTGGTACTCTCCATGATCTACCTTTCAGTGGTTAAACTGATTTATGAAGGAACCTGCTATGATACCAATTGTTGGATTACTGAAAGAGGGGGTGAATCAATAATAGTGTAATTATAATAATTTTTCTTCAAATGTTATATCAATGTAGAATTATTATCCAATAATGAGTAATAAGAAATAAACAATCACACACATACACATTACACCAATGTTTTACGTGGAAACCCAAATCTGGAGAAAACCACATAATGTTTTTTCTTATATGTATTTAAGAATTACATTCATTGGAAGCACCAACTTCCTTTGCTTTCCATCTTCAACTGGAAGGAGGTTCCAACCCCCTAGTTTCTCAGGCTACAACCTGAGGGAAGATCCAATTCCCAATTCTCTGGCTACAACCAGAAGGAGGCTACAACCCCCTATGTTCTCCGGCTACAACTAGAAGGTGGCTACAACCACCTGTCCTTGCCCCATCCTGCCACCCTGAAGTAGAAGTAGAATGATGGAACCACTGTAACACTATCACTTTGAGATATACCGTTGTAAACCTATAACAATAAATCTGAACCATGCATCAACCTGTACCTCAACCTATAATCAACCTGTACCATAAACAAGTGCATCAACCATGCACCAACCTGTACCAAACAACCTATTCAACCATGCACCAACCTTGCACTCAAACAACCTATAATCAACCCTGCACTATAAACAAGTGCATCCAACCTATGTACCAGTATGTACCAATCATGTCAATCCATCAACTATGAATCATCAATATGTACCAACAACATCAACTATACACCTCATGTATGTACAACTCATCAACTACTTTGTCTCAACCATGTACTAACATGTACCTCAACCAAAAGTCCTCATCAATTTCATCATTCAAATATGATTTGTAGCTCTATAATAGAACCGTGTATATGATCACATTCCTACAAACCTTCTTAACTTTAACAACAAGAGACTATCATTTTCATCAAAATTTTCTTTTAGTCTCACATATGCCTATTTCTTGATTAGTCAACAACCCTAACTTGAAGTAATCATAACTTTGAACTGTAATGTATAAATATCTGAAATGGATACAAAATGTTCTTTATTCAGCAGTTTTATGAAATTCCTCCGTAAGCCACTACTTGGAACTCATGGATAATGAGAGGAGGGTGAATCAAGATCAAGTACAATTTAAAAACATTTTCAACTTATACTTAAACCATTCAATTATTTCCAATGAGAAATGAACAATAGTATAAGAGTTACACCAATACACCACACAATAAACCATGCACAATATATGAGAAATAATCAATAAGTGATTCAAGTGGAAGTAATACCTAAAGCAGTAGCTAAGGCCTAAATGTAAAGGAGGGATAAACCTCCAAGAGGAAGATATAATCCTCCAATATCAAGAGATATTTGAACTCTCTATCCTTGCCCCTTCCTTCCACCCAAAAATATATGAGAGATAATAAAACTTTACATTAAATCATCACCATCAACCAATCATCACATAGAACCTGATAATGCTTTCTGAGACTTCTTCAATTTTTGCAATTATTCAATTCTTGGAGTACTCTGATCCTATATATAATGTTACTCAATGTCTTCTATGAAACTCCTCTAATTTTCACTCCTTGAATCCTACCCAAAAGGAGGTTATAGAAAGAATGGTAGACTTTATTCAATTCTGGTTTGTTCAGAAGACCCAACTTGTACAACATGCCCCGCGCTCAATATTTAACATATGATTCTGAACCTCACACACAAGAAACTACAGTCTGTACTCTTTCCAATGGAAGTGGTCCCACTACATTTGGAGTCTGTATGAAAATGTTATGACTGTTTTACCCAGAACACCTGTTTATTGACTAGTTTTAGGACTGGTCACAAACCCTATATTCCACAGAGTGTATCTCCATAATTATAGAGAATAAAGAGATGAAATTTTTACCAGAGGTACCTTGATATGTATTATCAATACCATATCGATTTCACCATTTGAATCATTCTATAAAAAAAGTTATAGAAAAAATGGTAAGATGACCTGAAAATAACATACCTTAGAACACATCACCAAAAGACTTTATCCTCCCTTGAAATCCGGCCTTCTTTTACTTCTTCTTCCCTCTGAAATTTGACTTGTATAAAAATAAATGTATAATGATATTTATTTATACCATTTATGTCACTTCCTTTTAACATTAGGGCCGACCTGACACTTTCTTATTTTGTAATTATTTTCTTTAATTATTTTCAGGGCCTACATGTACTTCCTTTTTCAATTCACTT
>SNQJ01S0300483.1:0-10365 GCA_010110895.2 Picea sitchensis
ATGCCAAATCTTGTCTCTTAAGTATACAAACTTCACTCTAGACTCATCGGATATCCATAGTACAACATGACTTCATAGCGAATATGTTGGCCCTTGGTTATGTAAGAAAGCGAATATTACAGAAGAAAAGGTGAAACGCGAACTGCACGAAAGGAAGGTTGACTGAGATCATGTCAAAGTGGTTAAAGAAGAAGAAAAGATGGAGTGGAGTCTGAGAGAGTAAGTTGTTGGACAAGGAGATCAAGGAAGACAGATCGGTAAGGAAGATGGATTGTGGACAACTCAACAAGTGAAAAAATCCATCGGTATATGCTTGGAGAACCTCACGGGGAGGAAGGAAAGACAGGTTGGCGAAGCCCTGAAAACGTGGGTCAATTTGACCTAGGGTTTTAGACACCTAGGGTTTTGATATCTAGGGTTTTGACACCTAGGATTCGGCCTAAGGTTGTCGGTGAGATATTGTAATGTATAAATAAAGTTCAAGAGGATCTGGGATGGGTTGTTGTGGTTGTTCATTCTAAGTTCGTTAATGTTAATGTAGAGAGAGGAGTATTGTGTTGTGAGAGCATTCAGTATTGTAATATCTTCAGGTGGGTGTGAAGATCAACCCTGCAGCTGGGTGCATAGGGAAGGGATATAGAGAGAAGAGAGAAAGATAGATATCTACAAGCTAAGAGCGCAGATAGAATTGTAAGCTTTCACCAAATATATTATAACGGACATTTATGTGGACGTAGCCCTAGGGAGAGGGTGAACCACGTATATCCTGGGTTGTGTGTAATTGATGTTGTGTTCTTTACTTCTATTACTCTGAGGATGCATTAGTAGGTTAGATCTGATATATAACTGTGCAAAGTAGGTTTGTACTTAAAAATAATAATTTGTTCTTCATATGTGGTTGCCTTGATTCCACTTTCATTTCTTATGGTTGTAGACACATGTGTCCTGCAACCCCCTATTGCTACTTCGGGTGAGACTGCGTCTGCTTTGCAGGTGTTGTCAAAAGGGCTGGTATTTAGGTCTTTTTTGTGCGTTGTTGAAGCGTTGAACCCTGGGTCTGCCCCTTTTCCAACAAATGGTTTCGTTTCCAGGACCGAGATCTTCTTGAGGGAATGTCAATGTGGTTTCCATTGAAGACAGAGATTTAGAAGTGGTTAGAAGAACAAGAGAAGGACTTCGCAGGAGCTAAAAATAAGAACCCTAATATTAGCACAAAAGACTGGTTGGGAAGGTATATCTTTACTGATATACACGAGATTTTATTTGGAGGGATTCATAAGGAGTTATATGAGTGGTTGGCCAGATTAGCAGATACCTAGTTTGAGATCAGATATAGACTGCATGTGGTTTGGACGTTGACGTTGATCAAGAAGGTCAAGAGAGTTATTAACGTCATGTCGAGAGCAGTAGATCATTGGTTTGATAGTACCATCGAAGGGTATATCACATAGTTTTCTATTGATAGGGTAGAATCATATAGCCAAGCAGAGAGATATTTCTTTAAGGGACCTAGAGGAAAATTTGTACACTTCTTGAAGTTGAACATCAAGATGCTACTACATGAAAAGAACATCTTGAAGATACAGTAGTGGTTCAGATTGAAAAATCTAATGTTCAAAAATTCAGCAGCGACAGCGACACAGAGTTCGAACACACGCGCAGTGGGAGGACCTTCAGAGAAGTTCCTCTGGTGAACTTGTTCGAGCAGAGTCACGAACCAACACAGGAGGAAGGGTTCTACATTGGAGAATAAGAAGAGTTGTTCAACAAGGAACATTAAGATTCCACTAGGGCAGAAAAAGAGAAGACTGAAGAAGCTCGTCGAGAAGAGTCAAAAACTTCAGGGACTGCGCAGACTGTTGAAGTAAGTGCTATTACACCCCCTTTTGTTTTAACAACATTAAGTAACTAGAGTAACCTACGTTATCAGAACACTTAGAGCACTGGTACAAGTGGTTCAGTGCATACTCAGCCAGGAACCTTAGGAATATCTGTGGCAAATGAGATGAGGTTACCCACCTTTAGAGGAGATGGATATGAAGATCCTGACTAGCGATGGTTTCTATGTGAAGTTGTATGGAATATTAAGAATGTCACCAACGAAGCTGTTAAACGAGCTCAATTTAGTACTACCCTGAGGGATCACACACTGAGTTGGTACATGAAGTTTGTCCAAGGAGTTGTCCAACTGAAACCGCTGAATGTGATTAAGACTATGTTGATTGTTGAATTCAAGAAACCCAAGTCGAAATCGTAGTGCATCACAGAGTTGAAAGAAATCAAGCAGAAAGTATTGGAATTGATTTGGGAGTTTGATCAGAGATTTAAGACGTTGACAGGTCATTTGAGTTTTCATATCCCAGACGAGCAGAACAAAGAATGGTTCATTGTTTCCATCCTAACACACATCAGAGTCACTCTGATGCAGCAGAATATTACTTCGCATGCTGAGGCGTTGGAGATCGCTGAAACTTGAATCGACTCCTATGGCAGAATCCAGCTCAGGTATGAGTCAAATCTTGAGTCAGCTAACTAGATTATCACTACAGGTCGAAGATATGAAAAACTATAAGGGGAAAGATAAGAGAGAAGACATATGGTGCATTATATGAAAATCAAAAGGTCGTGACAAGGAGCATTGTCCCATGTTTCATGAATATTTGGCTTCTGGAGCTTCGAGCCCTTTGAAGAAAGTTAATCTACCTTGGTGCAAGGTATGTAGAAATAGACATCTCCCTGGAGAATTTTATTACATGCAAAAGTATGTTCAAACACCTACAAACCTCTACTACACATTTTTTAAATCTTTGGGTCACGATGAGAAGGAATGTAGAGCTTACAACCTCTTGCATGAAAGATCAAGGGATATCTACAAAATTCAAGGCGAGGTACAACAAGAACGGAACACTACACAGTATAATTCCCCTGGAAGAGGAAACTTCAACCCTCGTGGTGGGTTTAGAGGAAGAGGACAAGGAGGAGACATGGGCTGAGGTAGAGGTCAGATAATTTGTTATAACTGCACACAGCCAGGTCATTTGGCAAGGGACTGTCAAAACCCTTGTACCACTTGCAATTACTGCAATTCATTTGAGCATGCCATAGAATATTGTCCTAAAATGTTAGCCAAACTTCAGGAAAGATGAGGAGTGAACCAGCAAGTACATCTAATCATAGTAGAACCTCATGGAGCATATCCCAGATTCATTGTTATCACTAGAGGAGGCGTTGCTACAAGAGAAGACATGGTGACTCCAGGGAAGACTACAGAACAATCAAGAGTCAGAAAATTTGTAGAGAAGACACAAGAGTTTGATCCAAAGCGAGAGAAGCAGACATTTGAAGAGGAAAGAAAAGAGTTTAGAAGAGATCGGGCTTCTTCATCAAAGACACAACTAGAAGTGAGAGAATGTGGAATTCCCCTGGCCTTTGATCAGTTGGTTCACCTAAAGAAGGAAAAGAGGTAAGCAAAATCATGGAATTCTTATGCACTTGCATTAATTTGATAAAGGATGAGAGCATTGTACAAGAGCTACAAAACTTTATCAGATAGTATGAGCTAGGAAAGGTAGATCCTCTACTGAATAAAGCAATACATCAACTATCCAAAAAGAGAAGGACAAATAAGGAACTACACCTTAATTCTCAAATTGGAGAGTATTATATAGATTATGTGGTCCTCGACTTAGGGTCGAAGGTCAATGTTATGACGAAGCAGACCTAGGCACTGATGAGAAAACCTAAGTTGATCTATTCCCCCATCAGGCTTAGGATGGCCAATCAACAGGTTGTGAGCCCCTTCGGAAGACTGGAACATGTCCCTGTGGACATCGATGGGGTCAGAACATTTGTGGACTTCGATATGATTGAGATAGTCGATGATAGTTGTCCTTACCCCATGCTTTTAGGAATTGATTGGGATTTTAACAATTCTATTGTTGTTGACTTGAAGAAAAGAAGAATGACATTTGAAGGTGATGGCCTTAGGGTCATCGCACCTTTGGATCCCTATTGTTGGTTTGTAACCCCTCTCTTCTTATGTCTGAGTTATTGACCCAAGGTTCATGTCTTTCAGGTTTCCAACAAAGACTTTAAAACTATCGGCCCTCCTAGTAAACCAGAAGGCAACACAATACACAGAATGTACTGTGCAGTCTCACCCGAGATAGGTTTAAATGGGTGGTTGTAAGACTCATGTGTTTACAGCCTAAATTTGAGTATGAGATAGGGGTTTGTTAAAAAAATCCATGCACTACAAACTGTGAATGTAATCTACTTATTCCTCATGGGTGCACGTTTCCATTTCACAGTTTAATTCCCAAACAGCATAATCATAATTCATAACAATATATTAACTCATTTATTAAGCATAACAATGAAATGATGAAAGAAGAAAAGACATACATGAATTCATCACATTACATAGATATTACCATGGTTCACCCCCTCCTGGGCTACGTCCACAAAGATTTGGCTCTTGGCTCTTTTATTATGATAGTTTTGTATCTCCAGCGTCGCGCGCTTACAATTCCCTCTTATGGGTAAGATCTGTATGAGGCGAACTAGATCGCACCAGGATCCACAACCTTCGATCTAATCCTCAAATCTTCCTCCTCTCCTATTTTATATCTCAACAGCTTACAAACTTGGTCCATAACCATATTACATACGCATCAACTTGTATCTAGCTACGATCGAATCTTACAAAAGTTGAGCTAGTACAAAGTGAATCAACCTCTCTATGATACCTGTGTATCTCTATTTATATATATTAGGATCTTCAGTCATTTACAATGTATTACCAAAACCCTAACCCTACCAACGTTAGGTATTCCTCCCATGCACGCATGTTGTTCTTCCTCCAGCTGTTGTTTTCCTTGTGCACGCTTTCTTGCATGCATGCGTGTTGTGTTACCTTCCAACTGTTACTTCTGTTTTTGCACGCTTTTTTTCTCACAATCATCCTTCTTTCCACTTCGGCCTAGTGCCAATAGGCCCCCAACTCTAATATGTGACTCATCCTGAGTCACCTAATCCTTTTGAGTTTCTTCGATCTCCTTGGTGATCATCTGGAACTTTTCCTTGAGCTCTTCTTTTTTTGTCAGTGCCTGCATGGTCTTATCCTTGATGGTATCTACTACCTGAATTGCCACTTCGTCGCTCAACAATCCTGCACATTTTATCTGGGTCTGTGCTATATGTGTTTTATCTCCTTCTGCCTGTGCAATTATTTCTGCTACTCGTTCCTGTAGTGGTTCTATTTGAGCCTAACGCTCTTGTTTATGTGTTTGCGTAGTGATAAGTTACGCCTGCATCTTCTTTATCTCCTGTGTCCCTTTGACTCATTATGGGATTGGTATGGTCTTCTGCCTCTGTTTGAGTTCTTTAATCATTGCATTGATCCTTTCCTCTTCATTTTCCCAACGTTGGACCTGTGGATCCTCCTCCAACCTTGTCCAAAGTTTTGTTGCTTTATCGAGCAATTCAGTTGTTGTGCTAACCTGTTGTTCCATCTCTTGTAGTTGTGTTTCCTTCTTAATTTTATCCTTTACTGCCGAGGGAGTGGTTGGTGTGAGCTTTTCCCAGAGATTCTCGATCTCCTTCTGATATTGATCAATTGCCTGGCCAATCTGGTTAATCTTTTTTTCTACCGGGAGTTCATTCCCTTGCGTGGTTCTTGGAAGTTTCTCAAAAAATCCTCCCACTCTTCGTTATATCTCATTTCTGCATTCTTTTTCCTCCTGAGTTTTGAGCTTGGCCTACTCACAGATGTTTTCCAATGCCTCGTGCTTTTTTGTTTCTTGTTGTAGCTCGACTAAGTTTTTATGTGCACGAGACTGTACCTCATGGTTGATGCTAGCCTGCAATTTGTGTAGTGACTTTGATGGAATCTGTGTCAAGACTAACTGGATGTGGTCCAAATCCTTCAGGGGTTTCTGCCCCACAATTTTATCCATGTGCAACATGTTAGGTTTGATGTAGATCGTTGTGTTTGCTTGTGGCATGGGGTGGTTTGGGTCTCATTCTTCTACCTCCATTCTTTCTTTGGCCTGTATTGTCGGTAGCTCTTTGCCTCTGTTGTTGCTTGTTGTCTGTGCTTCCCCAAATTTCTTGAGGAACTATCCCATTTCGGCCAGCTCTTTTTGCATTTTATCCCTGTGATGCGCTGCATGATCGAAATATTCTGCTAAGAATCCTGGACTATTCTGGTGATCATTTCCCCATCATCCTTCATGATCGTATAGTCTGGTGATGCTCATTGCACCTTTGATTTCTTGTGTGTGCCTCCTTCCTTCCCGGATGGTCTCCTTTGATTTCCCTCTGGTTCCTGTGTGATGGGGTTTGGAGTGGTCTCCCTTTCTCCCTTAGCTTGTTTTGGTTGTCCGTTGGTCGGTTGTGTAGTCTATTTTTTCCCCTTCTGGGTCCCTATCTTCTTTTACCCTTCGTCTGCCTAAGTCGGCTTCTTTTGGCCCGTTCTTGGTTTCTTGGGCACTGGGACTTCCAAAAGCTGTGTTTTCGCCTACACTGCCTCTCCTTCTGCTATTGTTTCTGGTACTTCATGGGTAATGGTTGGGATTCTCCATTCATCAGGCCATTCACTGATGACCATGTCTATTTCACCTTTTATGATGCAGTAGTGCATCGGTAGCCACTGTCTATCTAGATCCTACCTTGGTTGTATCCACATTGTCTGTCTTGTGGCCCGAAAATTGGTGATGTCTGCATATCGTGCAACAGCCTCTGTTATTCTCCATGATCAGTTGATGGCTTCCTGTATGTCGCATAGCTATGCTTCGAATATGATTCCATTATCCCTCTTATGCCTAGCCTATGGCCCAAATCTCAGTAATAGGTATCTAGTTCTCGTTGGTTGCGGTCTAGTGAAAAAAAATTACATACTCTGGTTCTCGCCATCCCATGAAGGCTATTAGGGTGATCAACCATGAGTAATGGAA
The DNA here is from genome assembly GCA_010110895.2 of Picea sitchensis. Classification (NCBI taxonomy): domain Eukaryota; kingdom Viridiplantae; phylum Streptophyta; class Pinopsida; order Pinales; family Pinaceae; genus Picea; species Picea sitchensis. The sequence continues at coordinate 6,957 of SNQJ01S0300483.1, forward strand.
TTTTTTTCCCAGATCCTACGCATCCTTGCAGTCCACCAAAAATAAATTCATTAGATATGGGACCCAGCTCATAAAGGTGCCTTCTACGCACTGAGATGCAACTGCAATGACTCATGTTAGTACTTCCTCTTTGCGGCATTTTCTGAGCAATTTGCAAGCTAAGATCTTTGCGCCTAGTTGTGTAGCTGCGTTGTTGATTCATTTGATTATGATACCCCTCATTCCTCTGGCGGTGTCATATTTCTTCTTCATCTCTTCTTCCAACGCTTTCTCCTTGGATTTGTCGTCGAGAATCAACGTAGGATCCATACCCTGAATGGGTAGGCGTGTTATCTGCGTGATAAGCTCAACAGTTATGGGGGTCGGTTTATCCAGCCATATATCTCCTCCATGCATGATTGCTAATAGATTCTTGACGCATTTTGTCCCGTACTGGCGTCTGCCAAAATGTGGTAGCTTCAGAAAACCTAAGATTCTTGTTTTGTCCGGCCCAACTGCCCATTGGTGTGGTTGGCTAATCGTTTCTCCAAGTTGGTTTACAGTTATGCTATGCATGAAGACCCTCTATGCAAGTTTTGGGAACTTGGTTTCATCTGATACGTCATGGTTGAAATACTTGAGCTTTCCAACCTGACCCAGTAGCTACGGTTCTACCTGTACTCCCTCTGGTATGCATGGTAGCACAATTTCTACTATAGGTTTCTTGCGAGGCGAGCTCAGTATCTAACTCTATATTCCTGCTCTAGTAGTTGGTTAGAAGTTCCAGCAACTTCCAATTGTTCCCCCATCAGCCATTCTGGCCAAGCCGAGGTAGTTCCAGCGGTCTCCTCTGTTGGTTGACCTAGGCTAGGTACTTGTGACTCGTCTGGTCGCACTGTTGCTCCCAGATTCAGTGTCGTTTCATTAACTTCCACGACTACTTGAGTGATTTCTGGTTGCACTTCCCATTGGGTTTTCGCTTCCTCGTTCTGAGGCCCCTTCGCTGCTGTTGGCATATCCTCTTTCATGGTCCCTGCTTGTGGTTGTTGAATATATTCCAGTATCGGTGTAGGGTTTACTGGTATCGCCTCTAGAAATGGGATCTCATCGATATCGATGATCTTTGGCTATTGTTTCTCATTTTCCTCTAGCGGTTCTCATGACCTAGTTTGAACCCTGGTCGGTCTTGTTGTCTGGCCTGGTTATGTTGGCTTCGGTGGTGCCATAGTGGTGACTATCGAACGTTTGTTGAGTTTGAATGACTTTGGTGAGCTTTGTGGTCTCGCTATGTTCATTCTGGTTGTTATTTCTCTGTCTCTGTTCTCCTTTCGTGAATAGACCAGTTTCTCTCGTGCTCACATGTTGTATGAGCTTGTCATGAAGATTGTCAAGGACGCTTCCTCCATGATGTGATTAATGCACCATAACTGTGGTTTCAATGTATCTGTGGAGGTTTCATACTTTCCATTACACTTTCTTTTATATCTCCAGTTGGTGCATTTAATGTGATGTTCCCTCAGTCCTTGTCGTGCTTTAATTCCGCTTACTATTGTCATGTCATACTATTTTTGCCAACTTTCCATTTCTCGCTTGTTTTTTTGTTGTATGTAATCGTTGTCCTTGCCTTTGATGAATTTATTTTTCGAACATTATGTGGCCTTTTTCTCTCTGGCGTGCTATGCTCTTTTTAGTCTGGTTTCCTTTTTGTTCTCTTTTGGAAGATTTTTTTTTTATTATTACGCGGTGGGTGGTCGACTGTCCTTGTACAGCTTCAGTTGGCTCCCGTTGATCATTCCTCTTAGGTCTACGCCTGCTAAATATTTTAACTGTACAACACCTTCGTCTGTTACAAATTGTACCTCGTATGGTCCTAGATAATGCATTCTAAGCTTCCCCAGGTGTTGAAATGATTTGTTTTCATAGAGAAATACTAGATCTCCTTCCTTGAATGTCTTCTTCTTGATGTGTCGATTGTGCCAAGAATTGTCTCTGGATTTCTACACTTGTTGATGGAATATTTCCAGGATTTGGCCTTCCTCTATTGACAATAATTGATTTAGTATTTCCTATACTGTGCCCTGTTCTGTCATTTGTGTGATAGCTGCTACGCGTAAGCTGAGTACTAAAAATTCTAATGGCACTATTGCTTCTTGGCCATAGACTAGTTTGAATGGTGTGTTCCCTGTCAACTTTTTTCATGTAGTCCTATATGCCCATAATACTGCTAGTACTTGAGGTCCCATTTGTCTCTATTGATGCTACAGATCTTTGTTAGTGCATTCTCAAGATTTTTTTTGAAGGCTTCTACTATGCCATTTGCCTGTGGGTGATATGGTGTGCTCTTTTAGTGATGAACTTCAAACTCTTTGAGCATCACATGGATGGTGTTGTTTATGAAGTGAGTGCCTTGGTCACTCATCAAAACTCTTGGGCACCCAAATACAGTGATAACTTGTTCGAACAAGAAGTGTGCAGCTGTCTCTACACTACAATATTTTATCGGTGCATCTTTCACCCATCTTGTTAGGTATTTCGTCATGATGATTATATATCTTGCCCCTTTCCTTTTGGTCGGTGGGTTAATTGATCCCACACAGTCTATTGCCCATTTATCAAATGCATGTAATGTTACTTGTGGTCGTAGTGGCATCTCGTCCCTTCTGTTGGGTTTGCCTACCCTTTGACAAACCTTGCATATTATTTCAAGTCCTTGTGAATCATTGGCCACCATAGTCCTATGTGTAGTACCTCTTGCGCGGTATCTTTTCCTGCATAATGTCCTCCTGTGATTCCCTCATGGGCTTCTGCTAAAATTCTTTATTGTTTTTTCTCTAGCACGTACCTTCGTAAAATGCTATCTATGCCCATTTTGTATAGGTGTCCTTTGATCAGTTGATAGTTGGTTGGATGGACTACCAGGTTCTTCTTCTGTGCGGTGGTATATTCTTGCAGCACAGTTCATGTGCTTAACTACTGGATGATGTCTGTGAAGTAGTCAGCAGCAATATGGACTGAGAATAACTATGCATCCAAAAAGGTGTCTTATAGATTCATAGGTTCTTCTCCATTTGTGACCCTTGATAGGTGGTCAGGTCCTGCATTCAATTTCCATGGTTTAACTATTATTTCAAAATCAAATTATTGAAATAGAAGTAACCATCGACAGATTCTCCCCCCCAACACTGGCTTGTTTACTAGGTATTTCAGGGCTGAGTGATCCGTAAACATATTAAAATGTTTCCCCAATAGGTAATGTCTGAACTTATGCAGTTCATAGAGCATGGCTAGGCCTTCTCTTTCTTTCATGTTATAATTTTGTTCTGAGTCAGATAGTTTTTTTCTTGCAAATGCTATCGGACGATCCAAGTCTCTCGCTCTTGGCTACACTAAGATAGCTCCAAGTTCTATCAATGATGCATCTACATGCACG
>SNQJ01S0300484.1:7267-17633 GCA_010110895.2 Picea sitchensis
TGATCTTGCATTGCCTGTACCATTTCCAAGCCATCCCTTAAGAAGCAAGGCTTATACACCCCTCTTCCTTCTCTCGAGAGGTATTGGGAATCCATCTTGATGGATTACATGTCTAGCCTTCCATCCTCCAAGCAAGGAAATGATTGTGTATTTGTGTTAGTTGATTGGTTTTCGAAGATGGCCATCCTCACATGTTGCAAGAAGAGAATCACAATGGGATATATTGCCAATATCTTCTTCGAATGAGTGTGGGTCCATTTTGGGATAACACAGACCATCATCTTTGATCAGGACAATAGGTTCCTCATCACACTTTGTTCGAATCTTTAGTCACTCTTGGACACCAAGCTCACTAAATCCATTGCTTTCCACCCCCAAACTGATGTCCAAACAGAGGTCGTCAATCAGATGATTCCGCACATCATATGCATGCACAACTCTAAGCATCTGCGTACATGGGATGAGAGTCTTCCCTATGTTCATCACAACTATAACATGGCTCTCCATAGCTCCACCTTCCATATCCCTTTTCAGGTTGGGTTGGGATTTCATCCCTTGGGTCCCATTGATGTTGCATTACCTCTTGCAACCACATAGGATGAATCTCCCATGTTTAGTCTAAGGTCACCAAATCCACCAGATTCATTGAACGGATTCAACACATCCGCCAACAGGTCCATGAGATTTTGCATAAATCCAATTTTAAGTACAAGAAACTCCATGATCAACACAAGGTAGTGCACCAGTTTCAGGTGGGATACAAGCTCTGTTTACATTTGAAGAAAGAGCGCCTTATAGGGCCCCATTGGAATCTCCACCCACTTCAGTATTGGCCTTAAAGTATCACCAAGGCTGTGGGTAGCAATTATTTTGAGCTCAACACTACACCCTTCCTTGGATTGCACCCAGTATTCAATGTGGATCTCCTTTGACCATATTTTGCACCATTATTGGACACCTTAGATATCACAGAACAACTGAAACCAACAGATCTTAACCCTGACTACATGGAACAAGAATCCACTGATTAGATAGTGAGCACACAGGTTAGGGGCACTCGCCAGCAAAGGATCCAAATTTATCGAGTTGTCAAGGCAGGGAAGCTCCTACACTAAGGAAAGTGGCTCACCCAGGGCCAAATTTAGTAGAAGTTTCCTCACTTGGTGGGGGAACTCAATGCAATGGAGACCATTGCTTTCTAAGCAGGGAGGACTGATCCAGGTGGACATTGGTGGCCACCCACATATTCCAGTTGGCTCCTCTTGATAGTTTTTAGTTCAACACGTTATTCTGTACTTCTTTGTAATTGTGGTTTCTACACTTTCGAGGATGTCTAAAGACCTACACATATTCCAGGTTGAGTCTAGTGGTCGCCCACCTAATCCAACTTGCTTGTTTTGAAAGTTTTCATGTCAACACATCTTTATGTACTTCTAGGGCCATTTTGGGTCCCTAAATAGTTTTTTTTTGGCTTGCCATAGTCAAATTGTAGACGAAGTCAAATTTTGATGAAGCAATGTGTAGTTCTTGAAAATGCCTTTCCAACAGGATATCACGCACCTAAAATGGAGGTCGTATGAAAAATTTACAACCTCGGGAAGTTGAGGTACCGACTTACCCAATGGGGCCCACATCACTTTTGGAATTTCATCTCCGAGGGTCAGGTTTTTGGATGTCTAGGGATTTTTCATTCATGAGTAATGTTAAAAAGGCCTCTAGAGCCTCATTGTAATCATTCTTCTCAAACGAATGCACGTAGCAGCCACATCTCTTCTTAGAGATAACTACCACCATTCGAGCAAGTTGTTTTTAGTTCTCCAGTTTTATAGTTTCAGCCTATTTCATTTATTCAATAGAAGTTATTGTTCGATGGATATCTGTTGTTGTTCTTTGTATCTATATGTTATTGTATTCAATCTCTTATTCAGTTCATTCTGCTCATAAATATGGATCACTACATGAACCCTCTCAGCCTCTCCAAATGCCAACACACCTGTAGAAAAGAGGAATCAATCCTCCAAGGAAGCTCATGAACTTTCCCAAGTAAATTGCTACCCTCAAAACTGAAGACAAATCACAAGCGAAGGCTCTAATGGAAATCCAAGATGGACTCCCCTCTTCATTTATATAGGGTGGATATTTCACCACTGAAACCAAACCACAATGGAAGGGTTTTATCAAAACCCCAACAAAAACTTGGCTCTCAATAGCACTCCAAACAAGAGATCAAATCATAATGAGGAAGGTAAGGTTATACCCTTCCTTTATACTTCTCTGAACCCCTTCAAGATGTTTCCTCTTTGACGAAATCCACATAACCCTTATTCCCCCTTTAATTTTTAATAATTTACCTTTTTACTTAATGTCACTTTAGAACATAACATCTCCTAGCTAAGCGACATTAAATAAACCCCCTTGACTCCATTTTCTTTACTAACTATAGCCTATGGGAGACATATAGGCTACTAAGTCATCCTCCATCTTGATCAAGTGAAAGGGGACATCACATTCCTCCCTTCCCAATATTTCTTCTCCCTAGGCAACTCCAAACCAAGATGTCATAATATCTACTCTCCCTTCCAAGTGGCATCCTCTAGGAGAAATTGTCTCCATATGACCAAGTACACCCGAATGACACTGCTCCTCAACCTCCTCTCTCTAGCTTCAATAATATTCCCTAGAGTCAAAACCAACTTTTCTTCCTCATCTAGTGGAGGAAGATCTATTGTAGTGGTGACCTATTGTCCCAATGCCTTCTTGAGGAAAGATACATGGAAGACATTGTGGATCATGCTGCCCTCTTGCAACTCCAACTCATATGCCACCTCTCTGAATCTCCTGATCACTCTGTATGGTCCATAGAAGCGAGGTTTCAACTTCTCTATGCCACTCTTATTCAACGAGGAATGTTTGTAGGGATGCATCCTCATAAATACCAAATCCCCAACCTCAAATATGTGCTCCCCCCTATGCCTATATGCATACATATTTTGTTGATTCTGGGTGAACTGTAAGTTCTCCTTAAGGACTCTTAAGATGTACTAGATCTCCTACAACCAATCTTTGGCCTTGGGGGTTTTTGGTTACTTATGGGCTGACCCACATTCTAACTACAGGATTACCAATTTCCCTTCTTCCATCGGCCCTCCTGGATGCCAGAAGGAAACACAACGCACAAAGCGCACTGCACAGTCTCTCCCGAAATGAATTCAATGGGTGGCCACAGGACTCAGATGTCTACAACCCTAGGATGGGATGTGTTTCTCTCTCAAAGGAATTGGATCCACTCAACTGCTAACCCTCGAATACCCATATATTATGCTAACTCTAACTCTTACCAATGACACAACATATGATCAAAAGACTTCAATAACCATTATAGAAGCATGTGTTCAATGATAGGTATCCATCTAATGTAACATACAATTCAGATCTAAACACTAGATATGAAATTCATTCATTTAGTGTTGTTCTACATTTCTTCCCTTAGTGTGCAATATTATTTCCTTTATCATTTACATGTTCATCATAAATTTATCAAAGAAAATGTAACCATAAATACTGCAAACATTCACACATAACATAGACATATCGTGGTTCACCCCCTCCTAGGATACGTCCACAAATATTTTTCGCTTGGTTTCTTTATTCATATTATCTTCAAAATCCAGTGTTGTGCATTGTACAATCCTTCCACCATTACATTCGATCTCCAAAGATTGAAATAGTTCTCACAACTCTAAGAACTTATCACAAATCTACTATCATACTGTCTAAAATGACTAACTCACTACCTCGCCAACAGCAACCTTTACAGTCCTAATACATTCTACTTATACAAAAATTGGGACAAAGCCCTAACAAAAACCCTAACCCTAAGAAAATTAGGCTTGTCCACCTTCTCCTTGACTTAATCTTGGTTGGTCCATGATCCAACCATTCTCCAATTTGGCGCTTGTCCACTTTCCAACTGCTCCACAACAATTTTTCCACTTTGTAACTTCTTTTCTCATCACTCATTTGCCTCTGTTTCGTGAACTACTTTTCCTCTATTTCCGGTGCGCTCCCCTATTTTCTGGAGTTGTCTTGAAATATTCAAAATTTCCTTGGTTTTCTCCCAAAATTGGCATGTGCCAATAGTCCCCCAACACTGACTTCATGACTCATCCCAAGTCACTCACGGACTCCTGCATCTTTTACTACTTGTGTCGGTGCTTCTTAAATATTTTTTATTTGTTGGAATTACTCTTGAGCCCATTTTCTCTTCTCCGCCATGGATTCCACCATCTGTGTGGTGACTAGAGGCTTTAATATATCTCCTCCCTCCAAGCCTATATGTTCCACCGATGATTTTTCTATGTCAACCTCCATGACTAGTTATTCATCCTTGTCCTATAGAGGCTCCAACTGAGCTTGTCTTGCGATTTTCTTCGCCTGCACTGCTTTCTCCTCTGCCTGTAGGCTCTTCATCTCTGCAATTGTATTAATATTTTATGGAAGTGACATCATCTTATGTCATTGTTTTAAATCTTCCATTACGACATGTACATTATCTTCCCTTCCTTGCAGCTCCTACAAGCTTCCATCTTCTTGGACTTGCTTACACAATTGGCCACTGTGCTCCAACAACTATGTCATCCTTTGGATAGTTTGCGCTATATTTTATGCAATTTCTGTGGAGTCTTGTTCTCGTTGCGCTATGACTTCTGGAGGAGTAGTGGGTACTAAGTGCTCCTCCAAATCCTTTATCTGGTCCTTGTACTGCTCCAAGGACTACATTATGTTCCTCATATTCTCTTCATAAGATACTCCCTCTGACTCTACATTGCTTGGGATGGATTGGAATACTGTACTAATGTGCTTCTCCATCTCTTCCAATTTATGTTGTGCTATCTTCTTTGTTTTCCTTTCTTAGATAAATGATTCCTTTAGTGTGATCTTTTCCTCCTACGCTATTTGTAAGTTCGTTGCGTCAGACCTTTCCCTAGATTGAATTTCATGCGTGGCACTAACTTGTAATTTATAGAGCGAATTCGTTCGGATCTTGGGAAACTCCAAGTCCAATGTATCAATTTTCTTCAGGGGCCTCTATGCTTCCTCCTCATCAATTAAAAACATCTCAAGGGTTATGATAAAATTGGCACTCCCCTACATTATAATTTGCATTGTTTCTCCAACAGGCACTTCTTCCTTAGTTTTTGTTGGTTTCTCTTTTTGTGGCTACTATGCCCTAATCCTCAACTGCTCCATCACAGTTTTCACTTATTTCACCTATTCCAAAATCGAAGCCATGTGTTTCTTATCATTCTCCCACACCTCAAACAATCAGTCTTCAACTATTGTGGCTATTAGTTCAACATCATCTGTTGTTAGTGAGGTTTCCAATGGTTTTTTATGAGCCTTTGCGTTCTTCCTAGGGCCACTTGCTTTCTCCCATGTCCTCTTCCTTTGAGAATTTGATGGCTTAGACGCCTCTGGAATTTGTGCATCCATACCTGTCTCCTGCCCAATTTATTCCTCCAAGGGTATTTCCTATGTCTCTATAATTTCTTCTCCCACACGCACCTATTCTGTTGTAACTTGTGGTGTTTGTCCTGAACATAGTGGCCCTTGTGTGGAACCACCATGTGGTTTCTTCTGTGTCCTTTGTTTATTTTGCATTGGGATTATTCCCCCCCCACTTTTCCTTGTGTGGCATTCTTCATTTTTCTCGCACTGTTTGGGCCTCTCTGCTGTGCAGGGACTATTCTATCCTACATCTGATTCTGTCCTCTTGACACTATCCTTGGTATTATGGGAACTTTCCATTCCTCAGGCCACTCGTCGACCTCTATATGTATATCATGCGTCCTCATGTAGTAACTTAGTTGTAGACACTCCTTGGCAGGGTCCCTCTTCGCTTGCACCCATATGTTGTGGCGTTTTTCCTGAAAATTTGTGATCTGTCCAAACTCCTGGGTAGTCTCTGGTGAAATCCTCCAGGTACTGACTACTAGATCCTAGATATCTGACAAGTACCGCGCAAATGTGTCACTGTTTTCCTTCTTCCTTTTTGGGTATGTTGTGATCCTAATATAAGTGTAGAAGGTTGCGCCACACTTTACTATCCTCTCTCTCTATGTACTTGTTGTACATTGGTTCTTTCCACCCTATCAATGGAATGAGGATGAGTAACCACGAGTAGTGGAAATCAGAGCCCCAATCCTGTGTGTCTTTACAATCCTCCAGGAATGAATTGAGAAAGTAAAGGGCCCAACTCATCGACTGCAACTGCTACCACTCTTGTTGGCWMWTCTTATTTCCTACACTTGTGCATAAGTTTTCACCCTAGCAGGCTTGTGGAAAACCTCATCGCAGGATYGTTGATTTCATTGATCATGATTCTCCTATTTCCTCTCTCTATGCCATATTTTTACTTGATTTCATCGGAGATGGCCTTTTCCTTTTTCTTATCTTATAAGTATTACTCTAACTTCTCCCCATTTGTGGGTAGCCCAGTGATAGTTTTGATCAAGTTCACATTGATAGGCATTGGCCTATCCATCCACAAAATTCCTCCATGCACCCTTGCTAGGAGTTGTTTCACACATAAATTGATTTTTTTACCGTATCCAAAGTGTGGTATATATAGAAGATTCATTATCCATGTGTTGTAGAGTCCCAGGATCCACTGCATAGGCTCTAATAGTGGTGCACCTGATGGTCCCTCTCCTTTTCACTCCATGTAGTTTTGTTGCACCGAATTTGGGAATTCAACGGCATCTGCAACGTCATGATCTAAGTATTTCATGGTGTTTACTCCTCCCACCATTTATTCATCGAAATTTACTCCCTCTGGGATCTATGGCATAAATATTTCCAACTCCTCTTGTGTGCGGTGTACACCTTGTGCACTGCTTTCATTTTTCTTTTTCTTCTTCCCTTGTGGGGAGGATGCCCCGACCTCTGGTACATCCTCGTGCTCTATTTCTTGTTCTTCTTCCGGGTTTAGACTCTTTTGTATTGAACCTGCAACTTGTTCTTCTTGTTGTGGCCCTTTTCCCCTGGATGCGTCGGATTTTGTCCTTTCCACGTCCTCCTCTGACTTCCTAACCTCCTATAATGGGTTTCCTTCTTCCTCAACTTGAGTGACATGTGGCTAATACTTCGGTGTATGGATTTCATCGACATCCAAGATTGTTGGCATGTCCGTTTTCCATGTTTTCACTTCCCAAACGTTGTTTCTTGTGTTTTGACCGACCTTGCTCGGTGCTCCAACTCTTGGTGGCGACATCCTACTAAAACTCGGACTGCTAAACTATAAATATCCAATGGTTATCGTGAATTCTCACTCTTTCGCATTGAGGGTTCATTCTTCATTCTTCTACTTAGAAAAAACACAATTGACTGGATTTCCCCCCTTTTCCAACTTTATAGCAGGATGGTGTACTGAGAGATGTTTCTCACTGACATTTGTCACTTTTCCACCTTTTCTTGCGCACTCCACTTTTTGTGTATGTCAACTATTTTCCAGTGCGCAGTGTCTTCAACATTGGTTTTTCTATGGTGCATTATTAATGATAACAAATCTATTACATCAAAAACCCTCTAATAATCTTCTATCTTTTTTTATTTTTGTTATATTTCTTCGTTTTATGGATTTTTGTCTTTTTCTTCTAACATCTACTATATTCAATATGTACAATCATACCTTTTCTCTTTGTTTTTACCTCATGTTGTTAGGTCAAATGTCTTGATACATCTTCAGTCGACTACCATTCACTAGTCCTCTGAGATTCTTCCCTGTAATATATTTCAATTGCACAACACCTCCATTTTTAATGGCCTCCACCTGATAAGGCCCTAACCAATGCATTTTGAACTTCCCAGGGTGCTGTAAATACCTGTTGTCATAGAGAATAACTAGATCTCCTTCCTTACATATTTTCTTCTTTATGTGCCTATCGTGCCAAGCTTTGTCCTTTTCTTTCTATACTTCCTCATAAAATCCTGCTAAAATTCTATCTTCTTCCAACTCCATTGTTGGAAGCAGGACAAAGAGGAAAGAAATGTTATTTTGGGAAAGAAGGCATGCACGAGGGAAGCGACAGCTAGAATGAAGAGCAGCACACGTGCATGCATGGAAGACATAACGATGTTAGGGTTAGGGTTTTTGAAATACATTTTAATGGTTGGCGATCTATAAATGTATAAATATAGATACCTAGGTCTCATAAGAGTGTGGTTATGAGGAGGGAGCAAAAACGTAGAGACCAGAGTCGAACGGGATATAGAGAGTCTAGAGAAGGAATCATGTTTTGATAGCTAGTTGTAATATTTTTCTATACGACCTAATTTTGCAAGTTGTTGAGTTGGGGAAGAGTAAGGAGGGTAGATCTTGAGTGTTAGATCACATGTTGAGGAGCTTGGTGCAATATAGCCTACCTCGTAATAGATCTCGACCCGTCTGGAAGGAGTTGTAAAGTGCATGATGCTATAGTTTTGGAACTGCCATAATAAAAAGAGCTTGAGATATAGATCTTTATGGACGTAGCCTAGGAGGGGGTGAACCACGGTAAAACCTATGTTATGTGATTGAATGCATGTATTTCCTTACTTGTTTTAGTAGTTGTTAATATGTTGAATGAATGAGTTGATTCTCTTTCATGCATAATCATGAATAACAGTTTATTGTGTTAATAAGTTAAAATAGAACCCTCAGCGTACATTTCATAGATCTCCACTCAATCCTGGGCTGCAAACGCATGAGTATTTTAGCCACCCATTAAGACTATCTCAGGTGAAACTATGCAGTGCACTCTGTGTGCTGCATTTCCTTCTGGTTTACCAGGAGGGCCGATATTTTTAGATTCTTTGTTGGAACCCAAAAAATACATGAAACTTGGGTCACTCAAGATAAAGATATAAACTCAGATAAATAAATAGTAACCAAAAAATGGTTTTGTTGTCGTTGGTTGGAACAATAGAGGATTGAGTAGATGGGATCTATTGAAAATTTGTAAGATTTGCGAAAGGCGGGTCAAAATAACATTGAATCAGACGATGAGAAGATGAAGAGAATGATCCACTAGAATGGGATGTTGAGAATATGGAATCCCAAAAAATAAGAGATTGAAAGATGGCTAAAGATAAAGGAGCTGGAGTTTGCACAGACAGGTAACAGAAACCCTAGAGTAACACCCCACAAATATCTTGAGAAATACATGTTTATTGATTTGCATGAAGTCTTTTTCTGTGATTTTCCACACTTATTGCAGGAGTGGATGTTAAGATTGAAGGATAACCATGCAACAAACCGGGTTTGACAGTTAGAGTGGAACTCAGTACAGATTGAGAAGTTACAGCAGGTGAACAACAAATTCACCCGCGTAGTAGATTTTTGGCTCGACAATATTGTAGCAGGATTTATAACAAAGTTTGTAGTAGATACAACGAATTCGTACAGTGCATGGGTTTATTAATTCCACACTGACATTAATATGGGCCTCGAGGAAGGTATATTAGATCGATGTATACTTCTATTAAGATACTTCTATACAACAACGGGATAATGAAGATGGAGTCAAACAACTAAACTTCCCTACGTGCATGGGGGAAGGGGGGAAGCACTGACAGAAAGAGGAGAAATGGAAGGAGAAATGGAAGGAGGAATGGATAAGGCAAATAAGGAGGAACCCTTGGACGCAATCATGATGGAATTATTGGACGATGACCAGATCAAGCAGATCATGGCGACAGCTGGAAAGACGCGTAGTGGATTACCCTACCAATACAAGGTGAATACCAAGAAGAGAGTCGTAGCTACGAGAGAAGGCTTGGAAAGTGATGAAGAAGAGGTACAGGATCTCCGGGATGTGGAGTAGATTGAGAAAATACTGCGCCCAACATATGAGAGGAAGACGATAAGTCCAAGAGTGGGAAGAGAAGGCAACAATCCTATCCATATTAATGTCAGTGTGGAACTCATAAACCCATGTGAGACTAATACACCAAAGAGAACACCACCATTTAGACAACTGCATTTCGTAGGAAGAAAGACGGCAGGAAGTGCATCTACACAAGGAACAACAACTGGAGGAGCTAGTTCAGGAAGCACTAGTCAAGTATATACACCACGCAGAGGTAGTAGTTCATCATTCAGGATGGCAGGACACAATCCCACCATCAGGTTACCATAATTCAAAGGAGAAGCATCGAAGGGCCCGTAAAAACATTTGTAAGATTTGGAAAGAAAAACATATCACAGACGAAGATACTAAACTTGCACAGCTAGCGATTACACTAAGGGATCGTGCACTGGATTGGTATATGAGTTTAGCTACAAACAATACACTAGGGACAACCAGAACGATTGCAGACATCAAGA
>SNQJ01S0300485.1:0-10365 GCA_010110895.2 Picea sitchensis
ATGGCTCATACACAGAGTACACAGAGATTTTATACCGGAAACCCTCAACCGGGAAAACCTTTCTTATATTCATTATATTGAATTTCACCATTCACTATACAATATATACAATGTTTTAAGGTATTCTGTAGATACCAAAACCCTAATCCCTAAAACTGGGATTATTTTTAGTAAACTGCTAAAAATAGCAAAATCCACTAAAAATAACAAAAACCGCCCAAAAAAAAATTTCAGGGCACTGCCCCAAACATTGCACATAACCAGGGGGGGCATACCTGCCCCCCCTCTGGGACCCCCCTAGGAAAGTGCCCGACGTACACGACACAAACAGGGCACTAGTACAAGGGATCGTCAGACGCAGTTGTCATATCTGACGTGCCCACACACACACATGCAAAGAATATAACACATACCCAACAAGGAGGTCACCATGTGTCATAGATCGGACAACCAAAGAGTGAGGGATATTATGACTCATGATGTAAGATAGACCCGTGGAGAAAATAATGGAAAATAATCTAAGTATAAGTGCAAAGTGAGTGCGCTGAAACTAAAGGGTACAAATTGGAGAACGCAAAAGTCCGAAATGGAGAAGAGATATGACTTATATCCACAATGACTCCATTAATACAAATCAACGATGGAGATCTAATCAAGAAATGATCAGACAATTGTTGAGTGTTTCTACTATGTTGCACATGCTAATGAATATTCCTTCATTGTTTTTCCACCATAAATTTCATCTCGGAGCTTGGATTGGAGAAAACGAATAGTCGTTGGAAAGGTATTGAGGAGTAGAAAATATTTGTTGACCCATAATTTTTATTTTAGAATTATATTTTCTTCAAAAGTGATAAAAGTGAATTCTGTAGCAGCAAAAGAGTGAAAATTGCAACTTGTAATTGTTGTAACTTTTCACTCGAAACTTAGATTGAGGCATGAGGATAGTCGTTGGAAAGTTGTTTCGAAAATGAATGCATTTAAGCGACACTACTTGGGATTAATGCATAATATTATTCATAATTTATAACAAATAATGATATGCAATCTAATTGATAAATATTTTGCAATAAGATTAATTCTAGCAACATATTATTGCATGCACATTCTTGCAGAATTAGAGATATAGAAAGACAAAATTTAGTTCCTACATGAGAACTAGAGACATGGAGGATGATCAAGGGTTTTATATAAATGAAGAAGAAATTAGAGATATGCATACCAACATGGGTAATGTTGAGACTGAGTCTAATGGGAGAAGAGATAGGCATGAGCCTGTAACTATGAGAAGTCTGCAAAAAGAAGTGCAGAGCTATAGGGATGATAATGAAAATATCATGAAGGCTCAAGAAGAGATACTTAAAAGTCTAAATATGATACAGAAGCAAGTTAACAAGGACTCTAGCACCAAGCAAGAAACTACTGCTAGATAAGTATCAACATCAAGATCCCATAGCAAAAGAGATGATCATGGGAATGATAGGAAGTCAATAAGCATGAGTAGACACCATCATTCTCCAAGGCATTCCATAAGAATAACTGATACAAGTTCAGGTCTAGGGAGCATCCCAAGTGTGTCTTATGTTCGGAGGTAGAGGAGAAGCCCTGAGGAAGACATCTTGCAGGGTGAACTTAGGAAGATTAAGCCACAAACTTTAAATGATGAGCACAAGAAAGGAGAAGATGTAGAGGCATGGATGTTGGAAATGAAGAAATATTTCCAGCTACATGATTACCCATCTTGGGTAGAAGCTATAATTTCCACCTACCACTTGCAAGGGAAGGAAACCATGTGGTGGGATCAACTTAAGCAAACCAAGAACCTTGATGAGAAAAGAATCCCATGGAGGCAATTCAAGAGATATTTCCAAGAGAAATATTTGTTTGAGCATTACTATGAAAGAAATATGAAAGATTTCTTTGAACTCAAGTTGGGAACCATGAAAATGGAGGAATGTGAGAAGCGGTTCTTTGACTTGTTAAAGTATGTTGACTTCATCAAGGATGATAAGGTCAAAATACAAAGGTTTCCGAGTGGGTTACCCTCTTTCTACAGTGATAAGATTCAATATGATAAATCCAAAGCCTTGGAGGAAACCATAAGGAGAGAAAGGCATCTGTATGAGCAGAGCAAAGGAAGATCAATTTTCCAAAAATCTTGGAAAGACAAGATGAAGGGTAAAAAGGATCAAATGCAGAAGGGTTTTAAGTCATCCTTTTTTAGGAATAATTCCCAAGCAAATCAACAAGGTCAAGTCGCCCAAAATGAACACAAGACTGCAGATTCATTTGGAAAAAGGCCAAGGAAACAACTAAGGAAATGTTGGGGATGTGAGGGAAATAAGCTATATAGGGATTGCCCTCACAAAGGAGAAAGAATGAGGATTTTTTACAACATTCGATAGGCTGAAACAATGGAAGACAAGGGAAGAAACATTCAATAATTATCCCATAGCAATTTTAATTGATTCTAGAGCTATCCATCGTTACATAAATGCTAACATTGTTGAAATATTTCACTTGCAAAGAAGTAAGAATAATAAATATTGGTTAGTTTAGTTAGCCATGGGGGCTAAGAGGAAAATTAATGAGTTGGTTAAAGATTTTCCAATAGACATGAATGGACTCAATACAAAGGTGGATGTAAACATCATACCAATGGGTTCATATGATTGTCTGATTGGCATGGATTAGTTGGAAAAACATCATGTTGTATTAGATAGTTACAACAAGACAATCACTTGTATTGATGAGGAAGGGAAGAAAGGAAAGATTCAAGGCATTCCAAGAGATGTAGCTGTTAGAGACATTTCAACTATGCAATTGAAGAAGAGCTTCAGGAAAGGATGTCAGATGTTTGCAACCCATATGGAGGAGGAAGCCAAAGACAAAGTGGCCAAATATTGAAGACCATCTAGTCTTGAGGGATTTTGAATATGTTTTTAGTGAAATTACAGGATTTCCACCAAAGAGAAACATTGATTTCTCTATTAATTTGGTTCCAGGAGCTCCCCAATGTCTAAGACACCTTATAGAATGGGCACACAAACAATAAAATAGTTGCATATGCAGCTTTAAGAACTTTGGAAGAAGGAATATATACGCCGAAGTGTGTTTCCTTGGGGAGCATCAATTATTTTTGTGAAGAAGAAGGATGGAACCTTAAGGCTATGTTTTGATTTCAGGAAACTTAATAAGGTTACCATAAAGAACAATTACCCTTTTCCATTAATTGATGATTTGTTTTATTAGCTGAAAGGTGTGAGAATATTTTCAAAGATTGAATTGAGATCATGCTATCATCAAGTAAGGAAAAAGGAAGAAGATATCAACAATACAATATTCATAACAAGATATGGTCATTATGAATTCACGGTAGTGCCATTTGGGCTATCAAATGCCCCAACAGTTTTTATGTGCTGGATGAATGGAGTGATCAGGGAGCACCTGAACAAGTTTGCGATTGTGTTCTTAGATGATATACTCGTATATCCTAAATCAGAAGAGGAACATGAGAAACATTTAAGAATGGTGTTGCAAGATTTAAGAGAGCATAGATCGTATGCTAATCTAAGTAAGTGCATCTTTTATCAAAAGAAGATTCACTACTTGGGGGATATAATATCCACAACAAGGATATAATTTGATCCTGAGAAGATAGAGACCATTAGAGGATGGATAGCACCAAATAATGTGACAGAGGTCAGATCATTCATGGGTCTTTCCAGTTATTACCAAAGATTCATAAAAGGGTTCTTAAGGATTGCAAGTCCAATCACTTCCTTTCAAAATAAGGGAGCGAAATTTGAATGGACTTTAAAGCATGAAGAGAGTTTTCAACAACTGAAGGTAATATTGACAAGTGCACCAATATTAAAGATTGCAAATCCAAATGAAGATTTTTTTGTGTGCATTGATGCCTGCAAGGAAGGACTTGGTGGAGTTGTCAGTCAAAGGGACCATGTGGTATGCCATGAGTCTAGAAAATTAAAAGAACATGAGAGGAATTATGCTACACATGACTTGGAGTTAGAAACGATTGTACATGCATTGAAAATGTGGAGGAATTATCTTATGGTTAATAAATTCTAGCTAAGAATAGACCACTTTGGTCTGAAACATTTGTTTGGACAACCAACACTAAATGCTAGACAAACTATATGGATGGAATTTCTAAGTGAATATGACTTCGAAATTAAGAGTATAAAAGGAAAATAAAATCAAGTGGTTGATGCACTCAGTAGGAGATCTCATGAAGTTCATGTGTAAACTATCAACATGTAAATGACATATTTAAAAGATCAAATTATTGCATCAACAAATTTAGATCAATAATTTGTGAAAATAAAAGAAACATTACAACAAGAAATTTTTTAGAAGAAATTTAATTGTTATGAGCTGAAGAAAGATGGGATTCTCATGTACAAGGGAAAGGTGTATGTGCTTAATTCTAGTGAGTTGAAAAACACAATTCCGAAGGAAATGCATAATGTGTTGTATGTTGGACACACAGAATATCAAAAGACAAATGTAGCAGTAAGAAGGTGTTAGCATTGAGAGTCACCCTCAGACTGATAGAGGATGATCCCAATACCCATCAAATAGGTTTGTAATGGTAATTTTATGATAGAGTGTCAAATGGACAAAACTCAACATAACAATGTTCAAACACATAAATTTCTAGGCAAGAATGTATAAGCAAGTGAGGTCTTGGCTAACTTCAGTCAATGATTTAAATATAAATGTGAGTAGATGGAAGAATTAATGAGAAGGATGAATAAGTCTACTACTAGCATCAGACTTACTAGTAGACAAATGAAGAAAAATCTCAGACACAAGAACTTCTTGATCTAAACTTTAAAACACTGATAACAATTACAACAACATCACAATCAAACATACATTGTAACACAACTATAATATCTCAATTGAATCTTTCAATAATGAAAAAATCGTAGTAATAAAGAAGCAATATAATGGAAAATGAAGCTGACTTGTATTAGGCAAAATGTATCAGATCTCATACATTAAAACCATAGTCTGGCTTTGTTACATCAAAGAATTACATCAGGGAGTCTATGCTCAACCATTAGAACCTCAAAATGTACTTCTAATGCTGCATTTATAGTCTAAATGATGAGTAAAAACATCCCATTCGAGTTGGATCCTCTAACATAGGATTCTTCCACTTAAAAATGGAAATCTTATATCTATACAAGTGGAATAAACAAACTGCTAAAAAAAGGGAAAATGTTAGAAACAACCCTAACACCATAATATTTACTGAGTGATGTGTCCCTTGATCACATATCCTTCATTGCCATGTGTCCACCAGCTTCAACTGACCTCCATGCATCTGTGCTAAGCTCCATTTTCCAACTGGTGACTGTTTATTCCCTCAAAACCCATCAAAACTGGAATTTGCAATGAAACCTGAAGTGGTGACTATATCAACCAGTTCATAGCGAGTTTCGTAGCGAATTCCATAGAAGATTCTGTAGCGCCCACCTTTGTAGAATATTCTGCAGTAGATTTTGTAGCAAATTTCATTTTCTGACTGTCTAGGTTAGTTCACAACAACTGTGCAAATTTTGTGTATGAAGATCATTTTCGCAGTGCATTCTGTAGAAAACTGCAACTTTTATCTATGTAGATAATTTGATAGTGCTAGGCGCTACGAAATGTCTTGTAGCTATCTGTGTTGTGCAGTTTGAGACAAAAATCCTCAAAAAACTTAGCCAAAGATATATAAGCTTGTAGAAGCCTCCAAATAGGTTGTAAGAATGATACTTCCCACAAAACTTTAAAATTCAAGGATAATCATCATCAAAATTGAGGATATTTTATCCACTCCATCTCATCTCCTTAGTCTGGTACTTCTCCTAGTTGCATCTTGAGCTAGCACATTAATATTTCTTTGAGATAACTTATCTTTGAAGGGCTGTAATAATGGCTTGAGATTTATGATATGGGGTTGTAAGTCTCTGTTCTGCCTGTATAGATTTCTAAGCTTCCTATGAAGGGGCAAAAATCTCTTTGCTGTAAACTTGGCCAGATCAATGGTTTCCTTGTACATATCCATATGGTCCGTCAAATTTTTCCTCTTAGCCGACCCTTCTTCCTTCGGGAGAGAAACCTCCTTTCTAGAATCTCTTAGCCGTCTGATCAATTATTTGAAGGTAGGGTTCTTAGGGAGAGTAGTTATGTTTATGTTTCTCAACATTCTCAATTTTACCCTTATCCTTCCTCTTGACAGGAGCTTCTACTACGACCTCTTTTTCAACAATTTCCTTCTTGGTTGATGACCTGGTGAAGGGACTCCTAACTCTAGTCTCAATTGAAGCAGTAGGTGAGGGGAAGAGTAACTTTCTCCCTTTCATGTCTTTGGTTTTAGCTGAGGGAATTTCTTTTGGTTCTGGAGTAGGTTGAGGTGAAAATTACCTCTGTGGAGAGTGATGAGCTCCTCCTTCTTCTTCATGTATTTCCTTAAGAGCCTCATCATCTTTGGAAATGTGTTTTCCCTTTCTCTTTTTACTTGTTTCTGTGTGAAAAACACTATCATCTTGCAAAGGGCTCTCCACCTTAGATTGAGGAGAAAGTGATACATGTAGTTGCAGATGTGCAAAGGCAATGAATTTCTCCCAAGCTATGTTTATTTTTTTCAACTCCTCCATCACCAGAATCCTAATCAACCCTGAGTGGAAAAAAATTGTGTCCACAGCCTTGGACTTGGCTTGGACCCTATCAACCATTTTCCCAATATTCCTAAACAAATAGAAAGGGATGTTCATTAGATCCTTGCCTGTGAAATGCAACAAAAGTTTAATGTGATATTGGTAAATCATATTGAATCTTCCCTCACCGGTAAAGTATCTTTGGATCACCTTCAACATCTTGTCAAATCCCTCAACCAAGTGGCTCCTAGGCACTCCCTTAGATAGGTTATCTCCCTGATGTTCTGGTTTGACGAACTATTTAGAGAAGGCTGCATTAAGAGTCATGGATTTAAACCATCTTTCACTAGTGTTGGGTATCTCAATGGTTGCTACAATGGTGGCTTCAGATACCTCTATTTCAAGGGTTCCCACCTTGGTTTTAGTTCCATACAAATTTAAGGAAAACTCTTTGGCTACCTCAGGGTGTCCCCTTTGCATATTTTGACAAAAATTTAAACATCCAACCCTCTAGAAGACCTCTCTGATCAGAGGTTCAACATAAAAAAATTGCATATCAGAAGGCTTTGTCCTGAATACACTCCCACCCTTGTGAGAATTCTTTTGTCAGGTTGTATCCATTTTCTATAAACAGGAAGAAAAACACTACAATAATCTGAGAGATATGAGAGTCCAAACAATGAAATGGGTCTAAGGGTTTGAATGATGGTCTTCTTCAAAGCTAGCTTCAATGTAAGGCTTCAGTGTTTTCCTGTCTGTTTGACTGATGAACTTATGGAAGGGAAACTAATGGATAAGAGGGAATAAAACCCTTCAAAAAAAGGATATGCAAGGAAGCAACTACTGTCAAGGTTTTTAAGCTAACATTCCACCACCATTTGTAAGGTCATTACCATTTAAATAAACAAGGATCTTTAAACTTTCAACATAGAAATATTTTAGACATGGAATAACAATGAAAATCAAAAGGAATTTAATTGATACAGGCCATGCAATAAGAGGAGAACAATGCCGAGTTTTATGCACAAGCTCGTAACGCTGGATTAGGGGATCCGTAGCAAAATTCGTAGCAAAATTGACAATATAACAACAAGGGCCAAAAGTAATATAGGTACAATGTATATGAAAACAAGCTTGGATAAATGGTAGTAGAAGAGGCTGAAAATACTACAGATATGATAAGAATTTAGTGATAGCAAAGGTAAAGGGGCCAGTTGGTAAAAGGATCCATAATTTGCAGTGCCAAGTGCTATGAAAATTGAGCACAACCTTAATTTGATCTTCAACAAATCTCAAAAAAATCAAGGAGTACTTGGACACCGTGGCTTGACTATAGATATGGTTCTGATAACATGAAACCACCTGCAACCTCTCTAACTTCCAATTCCCCTCTGTCAGCTAGTCTATAGCAGTTTCCGCAGCAGTTGTCTGAACCCATGTGTTTATGTAGCGCTGAACTAGGAGAAAAAATTCAAATCTTGAGAAAACAATTAGACATCCTTAAAGACCAAATATCAACTTATTTCCTTTAAAACATGGATGCTGAAATCAATGAGATCAGCTGACACAAGCCTCATAAATGCAATAAAGGTAACAAGGGAGGATGTACTCAAGATGTGCTACAAAAAATCCTGATGAGATGGCAATGTACTAAAATGAATTGATTTGACCTTCTAATGGGTAGAGGGACAAAGTGTAGGGGTTTAAGCACATAGTGGAGGTAGTGACATGTCAGGCTAGTGGTGGCATACGTGTGATAGTGATGGGTGTCTAATCATGTGATGAGATGAATGTATAAACCAAAGGGATGAACCAAGGGTATACACCAAAAGTATGGGGCAACATTCAACCTTACATTTATTTTGTGCTAAAACCTAAGAAAACCATAAGGAGAAAATCAAAAGTAAAGCATAAACAAGACTAAGGATAAAAAATTAAAAATGTAAGGATGAAATTGACCCATAAAAACTTCATGTGATAACATTGGCTCCATAGAAGATGGCATGCTCCTTATGAGCTGCCAAGAATGAGCAGCTTCAGTGTCTTATCCTCGGGCTATGGGGTCATTTTTTCAAGAAGAAAGAAAAAAAAAGTGATATTTACAATGGATGGGACAACCACTCATGGCTCAAGCAAAATACTTCTTTAGGAAGTGCCCATTAACATGGCCACCAAAAATTTTAGAATACTCCAAGTTCTGCAATTTATAAGTATTATTTTGAAACACCTTAGAAATCTTGAAAGGACCAATCCACAAGGCTTCAAATAAATTGGAATTATAACACACACATGTATAAATAAATTGTATTTAAAAAAATATAAATTTCTTTTTTCAAAAAAAACTAAAAAAGTAACCCGTGTGCCTAAAACAAAATCTACGCCCCACCTATGGTGCTCTATATCAAACAAAAAAAATTGCCACGTAGTGTTGTTACTAAAACACATCGATGCACCACATTTCTTGTCACACCACCACATATTTTAGCGGTGCATCCCATAAGACACACCATGCCATTAAATTGTGAAATAATCGGCCTATTGTCATGCTCTTTACAACATCAGTGTGTTTGTTGTACCTAAAGGCATTGTTAGGTTAAATTGTTTCATTGCAACTTAAGTGGTGAGATGTGTTAATATGAATGCACCTGTGTTATCGTGTTATTGTAGCACTGAAATTATGTGCTGTGGTATGTTGAGTTGTATAGAACACTGGTAACGAGGCATCCAATGAAATGCCCTGGCACGTGAAATTGTGCAATATTTTCCTAGTGTAGTTCTTTTAACTACATCGGTTCATTTCGTTAACAAAGATGCACCACTATGCTAAAATTGATGGCGAGCGAAATGATTGGTGCACCAATTTTAACAGAGCACTGGCATGTTGTTTAGCGGTGTGTTTTCTTACGAATGCACTGGAAACAGGGCCTTACAAAAGACCACCACTATGCTTATTTTTCAAAAGCTATTGTGGTGTGCACTGTTATCATTTACGCATTGGTGATCCACGCTTTATTTTACTTCCTCTGTGTTAGTAGATATTGGAGATACATACTTCCAGTCGAGAGAGTTATGTTTTTTTGTTTTTTTTCTATGTGTGAAAGTTTGTAGATATTGGAGATACATGCTTCCACTAGTTGCTACCTTTTTCATTCTTTTGTGGCAATAAAAAAATGTTTCTCTTATTGTATATTTGCAAATCTGATTTGTTGTAATGGAAATGATGCATATGTGTTTTATCATGCTAATATGATTTTCTTTATAAGGGTCTAACTAATATTGAATAAATATGAGAGTCTCTAAAATATTAAAGAATATTTTTAATTTAATTTATATTAATAAATTTTATTTTTTTTAATTTTCTTAATAAATTTTTCTAATTAATTTTTTTATACTTTTAATAAATATTCTAAATATCTTTCTTTTTATCATAAATATGTGTTTTATCATACTTATATGATTTTCTTTATAGAAAATAAATATGAAAATCCATTAAATATTAAAGAATATTTTTAATTTTATAAGAATATTTTTAATTTAATTTATATTAAAGAATATTTATTTTTTAATTATTTTTTTTATATTTTTAATAAGTATTTTAATTATCTATTTTTTTAACATTTTAATATCTATAATATATGTCAAATTTTAATTTAACTTGATTCAAACTTTAATAAACTCAATTATTTTAATA